>JANAVB010025399.1:17756797-17926797 GCA_029216955.1 Iris pallida | reverse complement strand
CACATCCGACTCTCTCTCCCAAGTGGACTCTCCTGGAGAGTGACGGTTCCAAGCTACTCGGACCAATGGTATGATCTTGTTCCTCAACCTCTTCTCTCTGCGGTCTAATATCTCCATTGGCTGCTCCGTAACTGCAAGACTCGGTCCGATCTCCAGCTCTGAATGGTCCAGTACATGACTGGGGTCGGGAACGTATCTCTTCAGCTAAGACACATGAAAATGTTGTGAACTCTCTCCAGGTTGGGTGGTAGTGCACTTCGGTAAGCTACTTCTCCAATTCTGCCAAGTATCACAAATGGTCCAATGTATCTAGAGCTCAACTTATCTCATCGTCCAAATTGAATCGTCCCTCTTGTAGGTGATATCTTGACCAACACTATATCTCCGTCGACGAACTCCAGCGGTCTGCGATTGGCATCCGCCCAATGTTTCTACCGATATTGAGCAACTTTGAGTCTGTCCCTGATCATCCTGACCTTCTCTGCTGCCTCCGTGATCATCTATAGCCCAAGCATAACTCCATATCCAATATCATCCTAAAAGAGCGGTGTATGGCATCGTCGTCCATATAATGTCTTAAATGGTGACATATTGATGTTGGCTTGGTAGCTGTTGTTGTATGAAAACTCTACCAAGTGAAGATGACTCTCCCATGATACTTCGAAGTCCATTACGCATGTCCCTAACATGTCCTCAAGCGTCTGAATCGTCCTTTCGGACTATCCATCAGTCTGCGGGTGGTACGCCGTGCCGAATTTGAGACGGATGTCGAACTCCTCCTGCAAGATCCTCTAGTAGTGTGACGTAAATCTGTTGTCTCGGTCCGATACGATGCTCACAGGTACTCCATGCAAGCGAACTATCTGCTGCATGTATAGCTTCGCCAACTTCTTGCTAAAAAGTCCCACCTTGAAGGGTATGAAATGAGCACACTTCGTCAACCTGTCGACGATGACCCTTATGGCATCCTTCTCTCCTTGGACAGCACCGAGACAAAATTCATATTAATATTCTTCCATTTTCACTCGAGAATGGGCAAAGACTGTGTTTGCCATTGATTGTAAAAGTACAGAACAATTATATAGGAAGACTGAACTTAGACTCACAATACAAACTCGTTTGTACAAAAAAAGCCTAGGGACAAAAACCTAGGTACAGCAATCTAAGTACAATTGTTTATTTTTGATTTTGGGGGGTGACGGTAGAGGCTCGGGAAAGCGACGGCAGCTCTGCCTTACTCCTTGGACGATCGGACGTAGCCTTGGCTCTGGTGAAGAAATGCTCTCAGGATTCCCGGGAAGAATCCTCTATGCGTGCCTTTTTCTCTTTGTGTATCCAGGTAATCCTCTCTCTCCGGTCTCTCCAGTCTCCAGGGGTTTGCAAGGGAATGGCACCTTGCTATTTATAGAAGTGGGGGTGTGGTCATTAGGGTTTACAATGATTCCCCCTTGGAAAGTCGACGGCCAATCATCTGGGCCATTAATTTTGATTACAACGAATCTGGGCAATTAATGTGGATTGCACCAAATCTTATGGGCAATTAATATTGATTGCCATGAATTTTGATAGGCTCGGATATCCTGCCACGTGTTCGATTTGTCTTATCTTATTTGATTAGGGGTAATTATGATGATTGTAACAAATCTGAGTTTGTTATGATTTGCTAGCAGCCATAATTCCGAGGAGGATAAGAACGCCACGTGTCTCAGCTGTTGCGAGGACCGCCACGTGTCTCAACTGTCTTGAGTGGGATGTACTGACAGAGCCGCATGAGTGCGGTTTCTAAGTGAACCGCATACAGATGGCCCCTACGATCTTAGCCGTATGAAGGTATCAGCCGTATGAGGGTAGACAGCCGCATGGAGAAGGTAGCCGCATGAAAGAGATAGCCGCATGACGAGGGCAGCCGCATGAAGGTGGTAGCCGCATGACGGATGCAGTCGCATGAAGAGGACAGCCGCATGAAGAGGACAGCCGTATGAAGGAAGCAGCCGCATGAAGAGGACAGCCGCATGAAGGATGCAGCCGCATAGGGGTGCTTGGGACTTGACGGATCCTGTCAGTTATAGAAGATTTTCTTCTTTTCCTAAGGGGCACGCCATCATTATTTCAGCTTTATGGCAGAGTTGTCATTCATTGAGTCAGAGCTGTCATTCATTGTGTCAAGCTGTCATCAGAGCAATTAATTGGGAGACTGCTTTATGGCCAGCTGTAGAAACGGACAACGTATGGCCACGTGTCTTTGCCTGAGCTGCATGGAGCTGTTGGGGAGTTTCGAGCCGCATAAAGTTCTGAAGGGTTCCTGAGCCGCATAAGGCTCCTTCTGTTTGGAGCCGCATGGGCTTCTCTTGTCTTTTTCCATGATTCTACAAGACCCCCTTCAAAGTTTTCAATTTGCAAAATTGAAATACTTTGAATAAGAAGCATGGCTGTGTATAAGCTCTTCTAGCCGCAGAGGATATTCTGTCCGTATGGCCTTTCTAGCCGCATGGACATACTAGCCACATGAACTGCTCTGGCCGCATGGATCCCTTCTGGCCGCATCCTGTTCTCTCTGCCACGTAGGCGGCATTAATTGGTCTTGATTCGTTATGATTTGGAGCCGTCTTTAGGGGGAATCCCAAGAGTCGATTCATTAAATACTTGGATTTCGTGCTTTGATGAATCTCATTTATGAGAGGGGACAAAATCCTAGGAGTCGATTTTGCCTGCAGCACGAGACTCGAAGCATTCATCAATCCACGTGTCTCCCCTTTGGCCTCCTATAAATAAGAGTAAGTAGAGAGAGAAACTCTTTACTCTCCTTCCCAATTTAAGCACTTCTTGCCCTAACTGTCATCCTCTTCTTCTTCTTTCTTCGATCAACAATGGCCCCCAAGTCTTCCAAGGCTGCCTCAGCTGCGGCGAAGGGCAAGAAAGCCGCTTCCCTCGTCGACCATGGTGCCTGAAGTGCACTCCGACGTACACCCCACCATTGCTGGTAAGGATGAACTCCGAACTAGGGCTATGTCGCATATTTATGCGCGGGCCTTCTTCGTCTTCGCCTACTGTGCTGCATGTGCTTCCCGAACCGCATGGGGGTATACCCTATGTCTGGGCCGCATGAGGGTTGCATAACCACTTCATAAACTGAATCGCATAAGGACTTTCTGAATCGAACCGTATGAAGCCTTCTCAAACAAGACCATATAATCCCCGTTTTGGACTGTGCCGCATATGGCTTTGACCATCTTCTAACTTTGTTTCTTTTTATCTTTGATCCTTGCAGCAACCCTGCCGAAGGCTGAGATCATTGTGAAGGAAGAGCTGCTGCCCCCTTTCAAACAAGAGTCATCGCTTGTTAAGGAGGAGGTAATACCAAAAATGGAGGATCATAAAGGAGAGCTGGCGCCTATTGAAATTGCTGTAAAGGAGGAACCCCAGTCTGACGGCGGTAGTATTGGGAGTTCTGACCCTCCTGCTCCGGACGAGGATTTTGCTCAAGTGGATCCTTCATATGAAAAATGGTTGAGGGATTGGTATTTGCACCCCCGCAACTAGGATTTGTAGGCCCTCATAAATATCTGTCTTGCTTTTTCTGTCTGTCTTTGCTGTAGCTTGTGTTTCGCTTCTTTTTTTTGGACATCAATGTAATCTTTTTCCTTTCATGTCTAAATGAAATGACGGAGAACTTTTCTGGCTTGCTCATGAGATGTAGTCACGTAACTGATTTTGAATGAACAGAACACACTCGCTCTATTCTTTGCTTGAAATGATTGTCCCAATAGGAGACTTTTTGTGGACCTATTATCCTTGGCGTACCCTGGGGTTTTTTTGGTACAGATAATAAGTCGAGAGAGAACCAACATACTTACTCAGAGGTAATAAGGGCATGGCAAATATGAGGGTTTCTTCGATGGAGCCTTCCCACTCAGAGGTAATGAGGACATGGCAGGAGTGGGCTCCATGAAGGGGTACATAGAACAATTCAGAGGTAGCATCGACATGGAAGTTCTCTATGAGGGGGCAGTTTATTTTTAATGGAAGTGAAACAACTCAGAGGTAGCATCGACATGGTTGTCTTAGAAATTTGTGGATCTGTTACCCTTTTTGTGCACTGGAAGTGCAGGTAGAGGATCATGAGGAAGGAGCTCCTTTTAGGAAGAAAGTTCAGAGGTATGATCATACGTGACTTACTACCCAGAGGATGTGAGTTCAGCGGTACCTACGGGCACGTAACTCGGTAATCTGGAAGATTTGGCGGCAGAATGTGAGTTCAGTGGTACCGGAGGGTACATAACTCTACAATCGGGGATATTTTGAGGATGAATGTAAGTGAGTTCAGTGGTACCAAGGGGTACATGACCCGATAATCTTTGGTGTTTGGAGGTCGAGTGTGAGTTCAGCGGTACCGGAGGGTACATAACTCAACAATCTGAGATATTTTAGAGGCAGACTGTGGGTTCAGCGATACTGGAGGGTACATAACTCAACAATCTGAGATATCTTGGAGGCAGACTGTGGGTTCAGCGGTACCAGAGGGTACATAACTCATCAATCTGAGATATTTTGGAGGCAGACTGTGGGTTCAGCGGTACCAGAGGGTACATAACTCGACAGTCTGAGATATTTTGGTATGTCGTTTCAGACATAATACTTCCTTAGGAACTTGCCGTTGATGGGCAACATGAGCAAGTCTCCGTTTTGTTTTGCGAGACGGTAAGCACCATTGGAGAATATAGCCTCGATGACGAATAGGCCTTCCCACTTTGTCTGGAAATTGCCGGCGGTTTTGTGAGTCATAACCATCGGCCTCCGAATTGCCAAAACAAGATCGCCTACTTGAAATGTTCTAATTTTGCCCTTTTTGTTGAAAGCTCCGGAGATTCGGGCTTGATACAGCTCAATTTGTTGTCGAGCTAACAGGCGCTTCTCGTCTAGGGCCTCCAACTCTTGTAGTTGTCGATAGTGATTATCATCTGTTGTCAACCGGTAGGTGAAGGCGACGCGGAGTGAGGGGATTTGGGTCTCCAAGGGAAGAAATGCCTCACTCCCGTACACTAAGAAGAATGGCGTGTTCCCGGTGGTCGTCCGTACCGTAGTGCGGTACGCCCATAAGCGTTCGCCGAGCTTCTCATTCCAGCCGCATTTGTTGGAATATATGAACTTCTTGAGCAGCTTGATGATTGTTTTGTTGAATGCTTCAGCCAGACCATTAGCCGCTAGGTTATATGGTGTTGAAGCAATGTTATGGATTCGGTGTTTGTCGCAGAACCAATAAAAGGCGTGGCTAGCAAACTGCGGACCATTATCATGGATGATCCTTCGGGGCAGTCCAAATCAATAAATTATGTGATGCTTGAGGAAGCTGATCACGTTCGAAGTCTTGACTTCTGCCAGCGGAATAGCCTCCGCCCACTTGGAGAAGTAATCTGTGATTGCGAGTATGAAGCGGTGTCCCCTAGACGAAGGTGGAGTGATCGGGCCAATGATGTCCATTCCCTATGCTTCGAATGGCCAGGATGCCACCGTCGGATGTAGAAACCCGGATGGCTGGTTGATGATATCTGCGTGGACTTGACAGGCTTTGCACTTTCTTGCATAGTCTATTGCATCTGCAACCATCATGGGCCAATAATAGCCCATTTGTCGAAGGTGATCCTGTAATTTTGGGCCAGGCTGATGGGCCCCGCTGATGCCGTCATGAGCTTCGTGCACAGCCTCTTTGGCTTCTGTATTTGACAGACACCGAAGCAGTAATCCATTGTATGATCGCCGATACAGCATTTTTGTCTCTGTATCGTAGAAGAATCTAAGGGAACGTTTTCTAATAGAAGTGGCTTCCTTCGGATTCTCTGGCAGGATGTCGTATACTACGAAGTCAATGAATGGTTGTCTCTAATCTGGTGCTTCGTCGACTGCCAGCATGGAATAACTCTCAATACATTGAATGTTATTTTTGGGACAGACCAACTCATGGCCTATTATGTCGACCAGATGATGAGCATGATTTGGAACTGCTAAGTAAGCGACGAGGCCTGCTAGGGCATCGGCTTTAATGTTCTGGAGCCTGGGAACATGTTCTATAAAGAACCCTTCCAAGGAAGAGATGATGTCGATTGCTATTTGATGATATGGGATCATGTCTTCATGGCGAACCTCGTATAATGTCATACCCCAGAACCAGAATACTGGAGAGCGGGGGCAGACACAGCCAGCTACGTATATTGAAATGGAAACCACCTCGATATACGGTCACGGCTGTCTAGAAATATGAGGGTTTACTACAAGCCAACAGTCTCTTAAGG
Organism: Iris pallida; assembly: GCA_029216955.1. Classification (NCBI taxonomy): domain Eukaryota; kingdom Viridiplantae; phylum Streptophyta; class Magnoliopsida; order Asparagales; family Iridaceae; genus Iris; species Iris pallida. The sequence continues at coordinate 17,920,510 of JANAVB010025399.1, read as the reverse complement.
TCAAGCCTACTGTCTCAATCACGAGCAAGTAAGTAAGGTCGCAAGATGTATGATCATTAAATATACAATAAAAGGCGTCCCAAATATTACATATCAGCTGATCATGAAGCTAGTCGTACAAAATGTTAGGACTAGCAAGAGTTAAGTCATACATGATCAACCCTAGGATTTGTTAATCATGTTTACAGCCCGTTGGCAGACAGTAAGTAAAGTGCATCGAGCTAACAGGTGCTCGTCGGCTAAACGCCTCAAAAGAATAACTTTACAATAGAGTGAGCGAAACAAAATAGAAAACCCACTCGTAGCCCGGGTTCCTTCTAGTCGCCACCATTGGGCTGGAAGCTTGGTAGATCCTCGAGAGCTGCTCCGAAATCTGGCCACACAAAACCAGCTGGGTCAACCCCAGAAAGAGCAAGTGCCACAAGGGGGCCACGAAATAAGAACAAAAGCCAGCAATCAGCACAAGAAAAATATAATATTAAAACTAGAATTTACGAAAAAGCATGTCAGGGTGATATGCGACGAGATAACCATGGAACTATTCCGATAGCCAGGTTACAACCCGTAAACCAAACAAGGACCGGGGTTGTAACCCTTCATCTGAACAGAGCTTGGTTTCCCACCATTTATCGGCAAGATAATAATGTAAGAAAATCAAGATAGGAAACAATCTTGTACTGGATCAAGACATGGCAAGACTGGTTATATCTCATTCAATCAATCACGGCCAAGCAGATACTACGGCTTGCTATTTTAACTAACTAGGGATGTCACAGGCCTAATTACTAACAAGATGCAGTGAGATTGTTCCACAGCCACAAGCCCTGCAAACCATCCAGGCTACCCAGGATGAAAGATTAGGGTTGAATTCAGGTGGGTACATCGCCCGGGAGACAATGTACCCTTAGGTGACTTAGAGGGTGCAACACTCGACGGTGCGCTGGAAATGTGCCCTACTCGACGGCAGGCTATAGATCCCAAGAGCGCCCAGGTAACGAGATTGCCCGTAGCTGTGTCATCTCTTCATGACTACTGAGTTATTCTAGTTATTAACCTTAATCCATTTTAGTAGGTACTCCTGACTGTGGTACTTAGGAGTCCCATCCTAGACATGATGCAAGACAGGACAAGTAAACTTAACAAGCAAGCAGGAAAGAACTACCCACGGTGTCAAGGCAAGTCAAGTAAGTTATCAAGATAAATTATGTCAGGGTACTTGTCAGGAGGGCGCCACGACGGGCCACTATCATGTCAGGTTGGTCATGTCAGGAGTGCACCACTACGGGTCACTGTTGTGTTATGCTAGTTCCTTGTCATACCATGCCATGTACAATAGTCATTCCAAACATATTAAGTAAAATAAGACCAAAACTCCAAGAGCCAATGGGTTAAGCAAGGGGGGTCAGGGGAACAGCGTAGGTGAAAAGTCACGCACGCCAGAGAGCAGCATAGGTGAAAAGTCACGCACGCTACAGGGAGCAGCGTAGGTGAAAAGTCACGCACGCTGAGAAAGCAGCGTAGATGAAAAGTCACGCACGCTGAGAGCAGCGTAGGTGAATAGTCACGCACGCTACAGGGAGCAGCGTAGGTGAAAAGTCACGCACGCTGAGAGAGCAGCGTAGGTGAAAAGTCACGCACGCTACAGAGAGCAGCGTAGGTAAAAAGTCACGCACGCTGAGAGAGCAGCGTAGGTGAAAAGTCACGCACACTACAGGGAGCAGCATAGGTGAAAAGTCACGCACGCTACAGGGAGCAGCGTAGGTGAAAAGTCACGCACGCTGAGAGAGCAGCGTAGGTGAAAAGTCACGCACACTCAAGGGAGCAGTGTACGTGAAAAGTCACGCACGCTCAGGGGACCAGTGTACGTGAAAAGTCACGCACACTCAAGGAGACACGCTTCCAACAGGAAGCGTACTCAAGCCTGCGTACGCAGCGCTAAAGTGCGCGCGTAGCTCAGGGGAGTAAGCTAAATAGCTCTGCACACTGCTCACTGTCTTCTCCAAACAGCAAGAACACCATGGCTGAACCCAAGCTTCAAAATTCATAACTTGGCCATCCGAACTCCAAATCTGGGTTTCCAAAGTTCCAATTGGAGTGAAACTGAATACTCTTCCACATAGAAACATCAAAACCCAAGGGAATCCAACCAAAGTAGCTCAAACCATGCAAAATCCAAAAATAGTAAAAACCTAGATCTAGAACAATGGAGACTTCAAATCACAAAATACTAAGACCTAATGTTGATCACCATGTCCTAATCTAGCAAATGGACAAATAAAAGAGGGTTCTCATGTAGTGGCAAGGTGCACTTGCCTAGGGTTAGGAGAGTTGTGTAGAGGAAGGAGAAGAAGAAGAAGAAGGAAATAAATGGTGGTTATGAGGAAAGAGAGTGGTAGGTGGGGGTTATAAAGAGGGGGAGTTGTGGTGTGTTGAGGGGTAGCATAGGTTAAGGTGATCCAATACACATAATAAACCAAACCAAACCAACCCAATCCAATTAAAACCGAACCATGCCAAAACCCAAAATACGAGAAATACCAAAATTCCACAAGTTGAGAAAAATAAAAAAATATATGCCAAAATCCAGATACGAGTATAAATACAAAATACGGGAAATACGGGAAATGAGGGTGACAACTCTACCCACCTTAAAAGAATTCCGTCCTCGGAATTTAATCAAGGAGCTAGAGATTGCCACGACAAGCTACCCTAAGCACAGGCAAGCTACAATAAGCAGTTCAATCATACAATCATACAATGCAAGCAAGGAAGGGAAAATATAAGGCATAAGAAAGACATTATACCTCACGAGTCAAACAGGTAGGGATATCGCGATCGGATGTCGTACTCACGCTCCCATGTTGACTCACCTAGAGAGTGATGACCCCAAGCAATACGGACTAATTTAATAGTCTTGTTCTTGAGTATCTTCTCCCTCCGGTCCAAAATAGACACGGGCCTCTCCTCATACGAAAGGTTGGTACCAACAACCAATTCTGAATGGTCTAGGATGTGGCTCGGGTTCGGAATATACCGTCGTAATTGGGACACATGGAATACATCATGTACCTCACTTAGCGACGGCGGAAGAGCGAGACGATATGATACATCTCCTACTCGCTCTAGAATATCGAACGGCCCTATATACCTAGGACTAAGCTTTTCCCGTACGCCAAAGCGAATGACGCAACAGTTAGGCGAGATCCTAAGGAATACATGGTCGCCGACAACAAATTCTAAGGGACGCCGATGAGCATCGGCCCAATGGCGCTGGCAGTCCTGGACAACTCGGAGGTGATCTCTGACCTTCCTGACTACTTCAACCGTCTGGGAAATCAATTTGGGTCCGAGCATCTGCCTCTCCTCGACATCGTCCCATGCTAGCGGGGATCTGCACTTCCTGCCATAAAGAGCCTCGAAGGGTGCCATCTGGATACTGGCCTGGAAACTGTTGTTGTACGAGAATTCCACCAGGTGCAGATGATTCTCCCATGAACCACCAAAGTCAAGGCTACAGGATCTCAACATATCTTCAAGAGTCTGGATTGTGCACTCTGATTGGCCATCTGTCTGCGGATGATATGCTGAACTGAACTGGAGACGAGTTCCCAAACTCTCTTGCAAGCTACGCCAAAAGTGTGATATAAACCTTGAATCCCTGTCCGAGGTGATGCTGACTGGCACACCGTGAAGCCTGACAATCTGCCTGAGATACATCTCTGCTAACTGCGCCGTCGACTGCCCAACTCTGAATAGAAAAAAGTGTGCCACCTTGGTAAGCCTGTCCACAATTACCCAAATAGCATCTCTGCCGGCCGGAGATCTGGGCAATCCGGTCACGAAATCCATGGTTATATGTTCCTATTTCCATTCTGGGATCGGTAAGGGTTGAAGAAGTCCAGCGGGCCTCTGATGTTTAGCTTTAACCTGTTGGCAAACCAAACATCGAGCGACAAACCGGGCTATCTCCCTCTTCATTCCATTCCACCAGAAATGCTAACGAATATTACGGTACATCTTCGTACCACCCGGATGAATAGAATATTGTGAACTGTGGGCTTCTGCCATGACTTTCTGTCTGATATCTCTATTGGGTACACAAAGATGAGTGTCGTGCCGAAGGGTACCGTCTTCATGGATACACAACTCTGGCCTTCTTCCTGCTTCACACTCTACTCTGAGTCGCTGGATCTTGGAATCTGCTGACTGCGCCACCCGGATTCTCTCAGCTATACTGGACTGAACCTGCAGGCTAGCCATCAATGCCACGCTGGTTGGAAGAACCACTTCAATTCCCATCTTCTGAAGATCTGCCAATAATTCTGGTTGCGCCGTCAGAAAATAAACTCCGACTCTCCTGCTCAATACATCTGCTACAACGTTGGCCTTCCCGGGATGATACTGTAAATCCATATCATAATCTACCAATAGCTCGAGCCATCTTCTCTGCCGCATATTAACGTCCTTCTGGGTGAAAACATACTTCAGGCTCTTATGATCAGTAAAGATCTCCACTCTATCTCCATACAAGTAGTGTCTCCACAACTTCAAAGCAAACACTACCGCCGCCAATTCTAAGTCGTGGGTCGGGTAATTCTTCTCATGATCACGTAGTTGACGTGACGTATAAGATATTACCTTTCCATGCTGTATCAAGACACACCCCAATCCTCTGCCTGAAGTGTCGCAATAAACTGTGAATCCTCCGGTCCCATCTGAAAGGGTAAAAATGGGAGCCGTTATCAAACCTCGCTTCAACTTCTCAAATGATTCCTGACACTCTGTTATCCAAACAAACGGCACATCCTTGCGGGTCAACTGGGTCATCGGCGCTGAAATCCTTACGAAATTTGAAACGAACCGCCGGTAGTAGCCGGCCAATCCAAGGAAGCTGCGAACCTCTCTCACTGAGCTGGTTACCGGCCATGACTCGATAGCCACAATCTTCTGGGGATCCACTTCCACTCCTCCTCGGGTAATGATGTGACCCAAGTATGAGATGCGATCGAGCCAAAACTCGTATTTACTGAACTTGGCGTACAACTGATGCTCCCTAAGCGTCTGAAGGATGACTCTGAGATGCTGCTCATGCTCTGCTTTACTCTTACTGTAGACCAGGATGTCATCTAGAAATACGATCACAAATTGATCCAAGTAAGGCATGAAAATGCGATTCATGAGGTCCATGAATACGGCCGGCGTATTGGTCGCTCCAAAGGGCATAACAAGGAACTCCCAATGTCCATACCTCGATCTGAATGCTGTTTTCGGGATGTCCTGCTCTCTGACTCTGATCTGGTGGTATCCCGACCGTAAATCGATCTTCGAGAATACTGAAGCCCCTCTGAGCTGATCAAACAAGTCATCTATCCTCGGAAGAGGGTATCTGTTCTTGATTGTCACCGAATTCAAGGTACGATAATCAACACATAGCCTGGACGTACCATCCTTCTTTTTCACAAGAAGTATCGGGGCTCCCCAAGGCGATCCACTTGTACGGATGAATCCCTTGGTCCTCAGTTCTTCAATCATCTTGTATAAAATTTCTAACTCTGAAGGCGCCATCCTGTAGACTCGTTCTGATACTAGTGCTGTCCCGGGAATCAAGTCTATAGTGAACTCAATCTTCCGCTCCGGCGGTATCCCTGGAAGCTCCTCTGGAAAGACATCTGGAAACTCTTCAACTATCCGGGGTAACTGCACTGCTGCTACTGCCATCCGCAATAATGGGGAAGATGGCTCTACTGTGCCTCTAGAAAATGAAAACTCTGGCTCGCCAGGGATACTAAAGACAACTCTGCCAATATGGCAGTCTATCCTAGCATACTGGTTCCTCAAACAATCCATGCCTAGGACTACATCATAGTCTGCCATAGGAAACTCTATGAATCTAGCGGGAAACTCCCTACCGCTAACTACGATCCGACACGAAGAAAACACTCGATCTACTCCCACAAGACCATTACCAGTAAGTATATTGAGCCTCACCGATAATGACTCGGGCTCCAATCCTATCCGTGTCGCGAATCGTGCAGACATGAATGAATGCGATGCACCAGAATCAAACAATACCGAAGCTGGAAAGGAGTTGACGAGAATAGTACCTGCCACTACCTCACTTGGTGCAACTTCTTCTTCCATAGCCATCATCATGGCCTGACCTTGTCCTCTGGCTGCTGGTCCCCTCTGCTGGAAACCTCTCTGCCTATTCTGGGTCTGAGCTTGGGCTTGTGCATACTGCTGGGGGTGCTGTTGCTGGAATGCCTGAGACTGAGGCGGCAAGGGCCTCGAAGACTGATACTGCTGCTGCTGAACTGGTGTTGGGGCCGGTTCTCTCACCAAAGAGCTAAAAGGTTTGGATGCTGATGAACCACCCCTATTCGGGCAAGCCCCTATCCTATGATCTGCCGCTCCACAAGCCAGGCACAATCCTTGCACCCTACGACAATCTGCCACCACATGCCCTGGCTTACCGCAATGAGAACATCGCATCGCGAAAGTCTGCTTCTGCTTCTGCTGCTGCGGGTACGTCGGGGTCGAATGCTGAACTGATGTTACTGAGGCCGCCCGCCTCGGAGTTCCAATGGTCAATCCCCTAGCTGCCGGGACTGGAGCTGATGATTGGTGCATCTGACTATGGGACCGCTTCCTACCTCCGGTCCTATCTACGAACCTCTAGAAGGTGTACTCATGCCTCCTAGCTGCTCTCAAGACTGCATCGAACGTCTGGTGCTCGAACTGCTCAATCGCCAACAAGATCTCCAAATGCAGTCCCTACTCGAACCGCTGGGCCCTATCAAACTCGGTCGCCACCAAGGTGGGGGTAAACCTACTCAGCCTAGAAAACTCAGATGCATAACTGTCGACTGTTCTACCTCCTTGCTTCAAGTTGGTAAAATCTGGTCTGCATGTCGTACCGGGCCACAGCATCGAAATACTTCGTCTGGAATCTCTCTCTAAACACTGCCCAAGCAATGGGTGCCACTAATCCCATGGCTTGCGCTGTCCACCAATTGCGAGCCAAGTCCAACAACTGCAGGCGTACTACCGCCACCTTCTCATTCTCGGGTGTCCTAGCTGCTTCCAGAATCACCTTGGTATCCTGAAGCCATGTATCCGCGGCAATCGTATCCTCGGTACCGTCGAAGAAATGAGGGTTCAAGCGCTTGAAGCTGTTGGCCGCCTGGTTCCCTGGATGTCCGCCTTGGGTCAATGCATCTTGAACTGTCTGGTGCAGGGCGTCGCTTCGACGATCCTGGGAAGCTATCAAGGTACTGATGAGGCCTACTAAGGTACCATCATCTGGCTCTGCGGGCTGGACGGGCCGAACTGGTGACTCTCCTCTAGTAGGTATCACTCTGGAGGCGACTCCGAAATGCTGGGCTTGATCTCCAGGTTGCTGCTGGTCCACGGGAGGTGCTCTTCCTTGCTGATCGGCAGGGTCAGGTACAGTGCCGCTGAAGAAGACGACACAGAGAAACAATAAGGAAGGACCAGGACAGATCAACGATACAAGCATGTAATCAGGACAAGAATTCCAGGGATTTGAAAATAAGGGCGGAGATCAAGGACGAATACTGATTGAGACATCTATTCGGTAAACCCTCACATTTCTTGATTGATAAGACCTGCATGGGCCACCACTTAAACCATGTCACGCCCCAGAACTAGAATACTGGAGAGCGGGGGCAGACACAGCCAGCTACGTATATTGAAATGGAAACCACCTCGATATACGGTCACGGCTGTCTAGAAATATGAGGGTTTACTACAAGCCAACAGTCTCTTAAGGTCAATCCTACTGTCTCAATCACGAACAAGTGAGTAAGGTCGCAAGATGTATGATCATTAAATATACAATAAAAGGCGTCCCAAATATTATATATCAGCTGATCATGAAGCTAGTCGTACAAAATGTTAGGACTAGCAAGAGTTAAGTCATACATGATCAACCCTAGGATTTGTTAATCATGTTTACAGCCCGTAGGCAGACAGTAAGTAAAGTGCATCGAGCTAACAGGTGCTCGTCGGCTAAACGCCTCAAAAGAATAACTTTACAATAGAGTGAGCAAAACAAAATAGAAAACCCACTCGTAGCCCGGGTTCCTTCTAGTCGCCACCATTGGGCTGGAAGCTTGGTAGATCCTCGGGAGCTGCTCCGAAATCTGGCCACACAAAACCAGTTGGGTCAACCCCAGAAAGAGCAAGTGCCACAAGGGGGCCACGAAATAAGAACAAAATCCAGCAATCAGCACAAGAAAAATATAATATTAAAACTAGAATTTATGAAAAAGCATGTCAGGGTGATATACGACGAGATAACCATGGAACTATTCCGATAGCCAGGTTACAACCCGTAAACCAAACAAGGACCGGGGTTGTAACCCTTCATCTGAACAGAGCTTGGTTTCCCACCATTTATCGACAAGATAATAATGTAAGAAAATCAAGACAGGAAACAATCTTGTACTGGATCAAGACATGGCAAGACTGGTTATATCTCATTCAATCAATCACGGCCAAGCAGATACTACGGCTTGCTACTTTAACTAACTAGGGTTGTCACAGGCCTAATTACTAACAAGATGCAGTGATATTGTTCCACAGCAACAAGCCCTGCAGACCATCCAGGCTACCCAGGACGAAAGTTTAGGGTTGAATTCAGGTGGGTACATCGCCCGGGAGACAATGTACCCTTAGGTGACTTAGAGGGTGCAACACTCGACGGTGCGCTGGAAATGTGCCCTACTCGACGGCAGGCTACAGATCCCAAGAGCGCCCAGGTAACGGGATTGCCCGTAGCTGTGTCATCTCTTCATGACTGAGTTATTCTAGTTATTAACCTTAATCCATTTTAGTAGGTACTCCTGACCGTGGTACTCAGGAGTCCCATCCTAGACGTGATGCAAGACAGGACAAGTAGACTTAACAAGCAAGCAGGAAAGAACTACCCACGGTGTCAAGGCAAGTCAAGTAAGTTATCAAGATAAATCATGTCAGGGTACTTGTCAGGAGTGCGCCACGACGGGCCACTATCATGTCAGGTTGGTCATGTCAGGAGTGCACCACTACGGGTCACTGTCGTGTTATGCTAGTTCCTTGTCATACCATGCCATGTACAATAGTCATTCCAAATATATTAAGTAAAATCAAGTTCATGACAAAAGGCGTAAGGATATAAAACGGGCGTAAAATATCTAATAAAATATCAATATACAGGACGATAGAAAAGCCAAGCTTAAAGAAATAAGACCAAAACTCCAAGAGCCAATGGGTTAAGCAAGGGGGGTCAGGGGAGCAGCGTAGGTGAAAAGTCACGTACGCCTGAGAGCAGCGTAGGTAAAAAGTCACGCACGCTACATGGAGCATCGTAGGTGAAAAGTCACGCACGCTGAGAAAGCAGCGTAGGTGAAAAGTCACGTACGCTGAGAGCAGCGTAGGTAAAAAGTCACGCACGCTACAGGGAGCAGCGTAGGTGAAAAGTCACGCACGCTGAGAGAGCAGCATAGGTGAAAAGTTACGCACGCTACAGGGAGCAGCGTAGGTGAAAAGTCACGCACGCTATAGGGAGCAGCGTAGGTGAAAAGTCACGCATGCTGAGAGAGCAGCGTAGGTGAAAAGTCACGCACACTACAGGAAGCAACGTAGGTGAAAAGTCACGCACACTACAGGGAGCAGCGTAGGTGAAAAGTCACGCACGTTGAGAGAGCAGCGTAGGTGAAAAGTCATGCACACTCAAGGGAGCAATGTACGTGAAAAGTCACGCACGCTCAGGGGACCAATGTACGTGAAAAGTCACGCACACTCAAGGAGACACGCTTCCAACATGAAGCGTACTCAAGCCTGCGTACGCAGCGCTAAAGAGCGCGCGTAGCTCAGGGTGCGTAAGCTAAATAGCTCTGCACACTGCTCATTGTCTTCTCCAAACAGCAAGAACACCATGGCTGAACCCAAGCTTCAAAATTCATAACTTGGCCATCCGAACTCCAAATCCGGGGTTCCAAAGTTCTAATTAGAGTAAAACTGAATGCTCTTCCACATAGAAACATCAAAACCCAAGAGAATCCAACCAAAGTAGCTCAAACCATGCAAAATCCAAAAATAGTAAAAACCTAGATCTAGAACAATGGAGACTTCAAATCACAAAATACCAAGACCTAATGTTGATCACCATGTCCTAATCTAGCAAATGGACAAATAAAAGAGGGTTCTCATGTAGTGGCAAGGTGCACTTGCCTAGGGTTAGGAGAGTTGTGTAGAGGAAGGAGAAGAAAAAGAAGAAGGAAATAAATGGTGGTTATGAGGAGAGAGAGTGGTAGGTGGAGGTTATAAAGAGGGGGAGTTGTGGTGTGTTGAGGGGTAGCATAGGTTAAGGTGATCCAATACACATAATAAACCAAACCAAACAAACCAAATCCAATTAAAACCGAACCATGCCAAAACCCAAAATACGAGAAATACCGAAATTCCACAAGTTGAAAAAAATAAAATAATAAATGCCAAAATCCAGATACGAGTATAAATATGAAATACGGGAAATACGGGAAATGAGGGTGACATATGAACCCCGAATCTGATTGACGATTAGCTGTGAATCGCCATATACTTCGAGGTATTCTACCCCCAGTTCTTTTGCAAGTCGGAGGCTAATGACCAGAGCGTGGTACTCGACCACATTGTTTGAGCAGGACTCCGTGAGGGAGTAAGCCCAATTGATCACCAGTCCGAAGGGAGAAATCAGCACCACTCCGACTCCAGCGACGATGTTGCCCTTGGGCCCCATTCTGGAAGTACCATCGAAGAACCTTCGCCCTATGGTATCATGAGACGCCATATTTGAATTGGCAACCTCATCTGGAATCTCTTCGTCTATTCTGGTTGACTCCAAACCTGGATGAGCCGCTAAAAAGTCTGCCAGAGCTTGACCTTTAACCACTTTCTGTAGAACGAAGATCATATGGTAGGGGGACAGTAATATCGTCCAGGTAGTGAGGCGAGAGCTGAGCGTACCTGGCTTAGTCATGAGGACCCTGAGGGGGTTGACTCTTAATACGACATGGATGGTTTATCCCGTGACGCAGTATCGCGTCTTCTGAATGGCGAACACCAGAGCAAGACACTCCTTTTCTACGGCAGTGTATCGATGTTCTGGCCCCATCAACATTCGGTTGAGGTAATATATAGCTTGCTCATGGCCTGTATTATTGTTTTGTGCTAGTAGAGCACCGAGAGAATGCTCCATAGCTCGCACATATAGCAGAAATAGTTTTCCAGCAACCGGAGCTACCAGGACTGGAGGGTTCGTTAGATATTCTTTGATGCTGTCGAAGGCGCGCTGGCATTTTTCGTCCCATACGAATGAAATGCCCTTCTTCATGAGGTGGGTGAATGGCTGACATCGCCCGGAGAGGTTAGAGATGAACCTTCTAATATAGGCCAGCCTCCCTTGAAGGCCTCGGAGTTCACGGAGATTTCTCGGGGGACCCATCTCCATGATGGCTTTCGTCTTCTCAGGGTCTATGTGGATACCTTGGGAAGTAATGATGAAACCCAAGAACTTCCCACTGGATACGCCCAAGAAGGATTTTGTGGGATTCATCTTTAAATTGTGCGCTCGTATCAGGTCGAACACTGTCCTCAAATCCTGCAGATGATCTTCCTTAGAGCGGCTTTTGACAGTAATATCATCGACGTAGCATTCTACTGTCTTGTGCAGGTGGTCTCTAAAGATGATGCTCATAGCTTTTTGATAGGTGGCGCCAGCATTATTTAAACTGAAGGGCATGACTGTGTAGCAGTATGTGCCAATTGGTGTTCGGAACGATGTATGTTTTTCGTCATCAGGGAATATCTTAATTTGGTTGTACCCCGAAAAACCATCCATGAATGACATACGCTCGAAGCCGCAGGTGTTGTCAATCATGATGTCTGTGATAGGGAGGGTAAATTTATCCTTAGGACATGCCTCATTCACGTTTCCGAAGTCGATGCAGATTCGAATCTTTCCATTCTTCTTGAGGACTGGTACTATATTGGCGACCCAGTCTGGATGTTGTTCCTCGCGGATGAAGCTACTGGTTATCAGTTTATTGACCTCAGCTTCAATGGCATTCATGACGTCGGGACAGAACCGTCGTTGTTGCTGCTTGACCGGTTTTGCATCTAGACGGATGTTGAGTTTGTGAAGTACAACCTCTGGGTTCAGTCCTGGCATGTCTTCGTAGCTCCAGGCGAACACGTCGATGTATTCTCTGACGAGCTGCAGTAGCGATTCTCGCTCTTCGTCTGTCAGATTCTTGCTAACGAAGATGGATCTGGGAGAGGATTCATTGCCGAGATCAACTTGCACGATCTCATCTTCTGTGGGAGGCTCTCTTTGTTCGAACCGCTTCTCCCATTGTGCATCTAGTTGTTGTGCCCACGGCTCTAACTCAAAAAGTTCAGGAATGTCTTCATCCTCTTTGTAGGCGTCAGCAAATGCCATATTGACGGACCAAACTTGCTTGAGCATGTCCCCAATGCTGACGTCTGAATCAGAAGTTGGTGATCCTGTTGAGTGTGAATACCGGTCGCATTACTCATCTGAGCTTTCAGGGGTTGTTGCAGGCAACTGTAAAGGTAACCTCCGACCAGTGTCGTAGTTCAAGCCTGGCGTCGGGCGGACGAGCGAAGCGGCGGGTCGAGCACGGCAATAAGATCGGCGGGCCGAGAACAGGGCGGAGCACCGGAGGGTTCCGCCATACACGGAGGAGGGAGGGGGGGTTGGTTGGAGTGGAGAAATGCGAGGAAGATGGCGGCCGGTCGCCACCGGCCTAGGCCGGGCCGGACGGGGAGGCCACCACGAGCAAGGAGAGAGGGGGGAGAGCTGAGCGCTGCATAAGGAATCTAAACTTATATATATCACTATATATATATATATATATATATATATATATATATATATATATATTGCTCTCATGTCTCTCCTTCCTACGGAGTCCCTAGGGACTCCTCAGCTTGCTCCGTCCGGCCTCCCCCCTTGCCGGAGTTGGATGGCTGAGCCCTGGCCAGCCGATGTCCTGGCTTTGGTTGGCCACCCTCCCGCTCTTTCCTCCTTCCTGGCCCCTCCTCCTCCCTCATCTTACCTCCCGCTCCCCCACCATCCCCCGTCCGGGTGGTCCGCTCCTCCGACCGCTCCTCTCGGGCATCCTGGCCTCCCGTACCCCTCTCTTCTCTATTATCCGCCCCTCCCTTGTCCTTCCAGCAGTGATCCACTCAGGCACCGCCCACTGCAGGACTATTTTGCGTTATCGGGCGGTACCCTGGCCTCCCGCCCTGGGGCTGGCATTGCTCCGGAGTCTAGCCCTCAGTCGTCGCCTTCTCACCATCTTCAATTTTCAAACTGGTCCTCAGTTCCCTCGGGTGGGGAGCCCCCCTGCGGTGCATGCCTCGGGTTCCCCATCGTATGGCCCCTCGTGTCTGCTGCCAGCAGCTTTTCACACGAAGGGGTCCCATCAATTTCCACCTTTATGCGCGTAATGCCACCTTTCCCTCAGCAGGCTTCCGTGGGTCCCACCCGTTCCCTTCCGTGAAGAGAGCAGGTGGAGCACTCTCTGGGTTTTACACAGGGCCCCTAGGGGACCCGCTGGCACGTGGGCTTCCCGCGTATTATTCCCTCGCCCTACCTGCGTATATCACCCCCTCTCACCCTCACCGTATAGCTTTTTTCCATTTCCCCGCGTATTTTCCCCTCATTCCTATCGTGGTTCCGGGTGGGACCCCCCTTTCTTCGTATGCAGGCCCACATCATGCAATGCCCCTGACCTCTATGCCTCCCTCTCATATCCGACCTCTACGCAGTCACCTTCTCCTGCTTCTTCGGCCCCTCCTCCTCCCAGTTCCCCTGCATTCCCAAGCGGGTCCCTCCACCACCCTGTCCTATACGCCTCTCCTCCTAACACTGCTGCCCACGATCTCTATGCAGCTGCAGCCTATTGGCTTTCTGCAACTCCCCTACGCAGCTCCTCCCTCGTGTCCTTCGCAGCCGATGCCCTCGGGCTTTTCGCAGCCCCCCATCATCCCCCACTTTTTCTCTCAGGCCCCCACTCTTCCCTCTGCATCCTTTCCCTCTACCCCAGCCCTCACCTCCCCAGTGGCATCCCCCGCTTGCCCTCCGACTGGCGCCATCCTCTCGGTTCTCCGCTCATCCCTCGAGCCTTCTGGTTATCCGCCCCTACCCCCGTAGCCCTCTCGGCCCCCTAACCCCCTCGAGCCCACGGCAGGCGGTGCCAGGCTCGATATCGTCCCCCCCGAGGCGGTCCGGGCTGCCCCGTCATTCCCGGGTGCGTTTGTGCCGTCCCTGGCGTCCCTTCCTGTGGTCGCAGTAGCATCCGCCCCGCCCCGCTCCATCAGCGAGTCTGTCCAGGCGAGCCTGCCCCCCAACCCTCCCCAGAGAAGCTTCCTCTGACTGCCTCTTCAACCCTCTCACCTCCTCCCGGGCAGATCTCAACCCCGACAGATCCATCGACATCTTATGGAGAGATCCGGCTCCCTTCTTTGTCCGGAGCAGCTCCGCCATCCTACGCTGCCATGCTTCGCCCGGACTTAGCACCAGCGAAGGGTATGCTATTCCCGGACGTCATTCTCCCGGATATTGTGCACTCCCAAGAATCCTTAGTGCCCTCGGTTTTGTTCTTTGAAGCAAAATTATCATCGTTATCAACCTATTTTCCCCACACATCCATCCTCAAATTTTTGACTGGCTGCCCTAAAATCTCAAGGGTGCAGGAGACAATAGCCAGTTGGAGACTCTCAGCGGATTACCGTGTAGCTCCCTAGACCCCAGACACATTCTCCTCCACCTATCTTCCGAGGTTAACCACAGGACAGTATGGTCCAAAGGATCATGCAGGATTGATTCCCGCCAGATGAAGATCATCAAGTGGTTAGCAGGCTTTAGCACAAAAGAAGACTCAGCGCAGGTAGCCGCCTGGGTTACCTTGCCTAACTTACCCTTCATTTGCTTTGTCCCAGCGGCTCTTAGGCGTATTGCCAACTCCTTCGGAATATACGTAGCCACAGCTCCTGAGACCAGCAACCTCACCAAGGTCTAATATGCCAAAATCTGTGTAGAACTCGACCACATTTCCGAACTGCCCAATTTTATTACAATCGAACTGGACAACCAAATCCACACCCAACAAATCCTCTACGACAACCATATTTTATTCTGTAACCACTGCCACTTAAGAGACCATGTCCCAAAGCACTGCCACCGCTTTCACCCAGAACTGAAGAAGAAACCCCCCAGAAACGATAAAGCTCCTAAAGAGGGGAGTATACCTAAGTCACCCCTTCTACCACTACCGAACTCGCACATTCGATTCGGCTCTAGTGACGTCAAGTCAGAGAAAGGTGAGTCCCCCAGCAAAGCCTTGATCCCCTTCAAGCCCCCAGTTCTAACTCTCTCCAACCAATTCGATGCTCTCGACTCGGAGGAGACGGAAGCCCCACCGGAGTTGGAATCTCCCCAAGACGATCGCATTCTCTCCGAGAGCCCCAACCCGGAAGATGGAGAAGCGACCACCGACACCATCGATCTAGATCAACAACAAACCAACGAAGTCCCCATTGAAGAAGTCCTAGCTATTCTAGGGCCAGACCAAGTTCAGAGAGGACTACAGGTCCAAGCTGCTGGATACCCTCTCCAACCATCTATTCTCCTGTCTGGGAGTGCCAATGACTCTGTCGTTATTCCCCCTGATATCCCATCCTGGAGTCAGCCGGGGAGTCGGTCGGCCATCTACCGGACCCACATGAGCAATCTATTGGTGCCCACTCCACCTCGACTAAGGCAGGACCCTCTACATCCGGGACCAATGCCAATCAAGGACCAGTCGAAACCACAACAATCCAAACCAGATCCGCCGCCAAGCGGAACAAAAAACCCTCCCACAACATCCTTAATACTTAACATCCTATCCTGGAATGTCCGTGGCCTGGCGAACAAACCCACACTAAGGAGAATAATCAGTCTTCGAAAAATCCATAAGATCGACATCCTCATTATTCTTGAACCCAAAATCCCTCCTAAAAGATTAAAATCTATCCAGCTGCAGCTAGGTCTCCCCACGGCCATAGCAGGCAGTCACGATATCTGGATCCTCTGCACGAAAAAAGTCAACATCGGAGTCATCCATGACTCTAGACAGGACCTCTCCTGGTGGTTTGAGCACCCCATGCTCCTTGAACGCGCTATCCTATCCGTGGTCCACGGTAGCTGCGATTTTGTAGAGCGGAAACACCTCTGGAACGACCTCCTTGACTTTTATCTCCACTACAACAACTCTCCGTGGCTCTGCATCGGGGACTTTAACGCGATTACCTGCAGAGAAGAGAAAATCGGCGGCCGCCCCCCTTCCATGTCGGCCATGCAAGATTTCAACAACTTCATCTTCAATGCTCATCTAACCTTCCTCCAGTTTACCGGCAACGCTTTCACATGGTGCAACAAGCAGGAAGGCGACCGTCGTCAATACTTCCGGCTGGACAGAGCTCTCACGAATGCTTTCTGGCAAGGAATGGGGATCACCACCAACCTATCCCATCTTAACTCCTCCGAATCTGACCATGCCCCTCTGCTGGTGGAGATTAAAAACAATACTAACCCATTCAAAAAGAACTTCCAATTCCTCGACTTCTGGACTCAGTACCCACAATCCTTGGGTATTGTTGCGGAAGCGTGGAATCGTGAGGATTCCCCCAACCCCCTCTATCGAGTGAGCAGCAAGCTCATGGCGACGAGGAAAGCCCTGTCCAATTGGAGCAAACAAGCCTACGATGACATTTTCCAAGCTGTTAGGGAGGCAGAGGACGACGTCACCCATGCCGAAGTCAAATTCACCTCAGACCGCTCTTTAGAGGCCAGAAAAGCTCTGAACCTCACCAAAGCTATACTAAAATTCAGGCTCAAAGTTGAGACGGATTTCTGGAAGCAGAAAGCGAGTTTGAAATGGGACAGCGAGGGGGATAAAAACTCCAAATACTTTCATGCCTGCGTCAACGGCCGCAGACGGAAGCTATCGATTCACCATACGTCCGACGACAATGAAAACATTATGACAGACCATAAGAACATTCAAGCGGCTGCCAAGGACTTTTATTCCAAACTATTCTCCAAAGAGACAGTTCACAAAGATACCCCCTTCCTTGATCCAATTCCCCTCCTTATTAATGAATTCGACAACATCCAACTAGAACGCCCCCTACTGCCCATGACGTAAAAGATGCAGTGTGGGCTCTGAACGAGCACAGTGCTCCAGGCCCGGACGGATTCTTGGGGGTTTTCTTTCGTACATGCTGGGATATTATCAAACAGGACATCACTGAAGCGGCTATCGCTTTCTTCGAAGGTGACATATACCCTAAAGCCATTTCTAGTGCCAACCTGATCCTTATCCCGAAAAAAGACAACCCGAAGTCTTTTCGCGACTTTCGCCCCATCAGTCTTTGCATCTTCACCAACAAGATCATCGCAACAAGGATGGCAGGCATCCTCCCCAAGATTATTTTAGAAGAGCAAAGCAGGTTTGTCCGTAGGAGAAACATCCAAGACAATATTATGCTGGCCCAAGAGTTAATCACATGCGTGAAATTCCCAGTCAGAGGGGGCAATATCGTCGTGAAAATCGACATAGAGAAAGCTTACGACAGACTGGATTGGCAATTCATGATCTGGGTCTTCAGGGCCTTCGGATTCTCGGAAACTTGGACCAATATCGTATGGAGATCCATCAGCAACTCCTGGTTCTCCACGGTCATCAACGGTCAGGCCGATGGATTTTTCAAATCCAATCGTGGGGTGAGACAGGGATGTAGAAGCATTGAAAAGAACAGGAAAGTCCATGCGGCTCAAAACAAAGGGAGTCTCATGCGGCTCAAAAAATCACTTAGAGCTTCATGCGGCTCAACAAAGCCCCTTAGAGCTTCATGCGGCTGGAAAGTCCCCGATAGCTGCATGCGGCTCAGAGAAAGCCACGTGGCCCTATGCAGCTCAAAATATGACTCTACAGCTGGCCATCATTTCTCTGTGTAGCTGGCTCATTAAATGCTCTGACACAGTACGGCAGCTCTGACACAAAGGATTGACAGCTCTGACATAAAGGTAAAATAATGACGCTGACATAATGACGTGCTTCTAGAGAGACAAGAAAAATCTTTACAGTTGGCACGATCCACCAATTACAAAGCTTTTTATACGGATCATTTAAAGGAGATCATGCGGCTCTTATTAGATGGAGCTTTATGCGGCTCAGTTTTAATGGAGTTCATACGGCTCTGTTCTGATGAGTCCTCATGCGGCTCTGTCCCAATGGGACTTCATGCGGCCAAGTTTACAAGGGGCTTATGCGGTTCTGTTCAATGGGACTTCATGTGCCCAGTTTACAAGGGGCTTATGCGGTTATCTTCAATGAGACTTCATGCGGCCCAGTTTACAAAGAGGCTTATGCGGTTCTGTTCAATGGGACTCCATGCGGCTCAGTTCAGCTGGAGCTTATGCAGTTCTGTTCAATGGGACTTCATGCTGCTCAGTTCATCAGGAGCTCATGCAGTTCTGTTTAATTGGACTTCATACGGCTTATGCGGTTCTGTTCAATGGGACTTCATACAGACCAGTTCACCAAGAGCTCACGCGGCTCAGTCATGTGGCTCGTCACAAAAATGGCAGTTGGGACATGTGGCAGTAGTTGATCAAATCTGAACAATTCAAATTTATGGCAATCATCATAACTGCCCAGATCGATTTCCAACAAACAATACAGATTTGTTCCAATCAACATAAACTGCCCAGATCGATTTCCAACAAATAATGCAGATTTGTTCCAGTCAACATAAGCAGCCTAGATTGATTTCCAACAAACAAGATCGAGGCTAATCTTAACCAATCCCCAACCGCCCGCTTTTTATGGAGCAATTACTGCACACTCTACTTATCACAAAGCCCTATAAATAGCATGGGATTATTCCTTCGCAAAGGGGACACGCAGAGTACAGAGCCCGAACAGAGAGATTAGCAACCCCCGTACACACAAAGAGCATTTTCTCGCCAGAGCAGAAGTTACGTCTGATCGTCCAAGGAGTAAGGCAGAGTTGCTGTCACTCTTCCGAGCCTCTACCGTCACACCCCAGAATTAAAAATAAACAATTGTACTTAGATTGCTTTTCCTAGGTTTTATTCCTAGGCTCTCTTTGTACGAGCGAGTTTGTATTATGAAGTAAAAGTCCAGTCCTCCCATAAAACTGTTCTGTTCTTTTATAATTAATGGCAAACACGATGGCGACTCTGCTGGAGACTAATTTCTCTACTGCTAAGAAGTTGGTAATGCAATCGGATGCAGCCAAACTTGGCTCCATGAAACAGATGCTGGTTGTCCGCTTAGACCAGCAGGCGTTTGAAGAAATGCTCTCCGATGGGAGCGCGGGCCCGGTCCAGAAGCGAGCCTGCACGAAGAAGGCCCGCAGGGAGTGGAGGCCCAAATCATTTGCTCCTCTCCATGCTCTGGAAGAAATGCTCTCTGCTGCCCAAGACAGTGGCTTCCATACGGCCCCACTTCAGGCCATAGAGGACCCTACTGTTCTCAAGTCCGCCAGAGGAAAATACTACGATGCTCGACTTGAAGAAGCAAATGGGGACTCTATGCGGTCCAGGAAGAAGCCGCATAAGGGTGCCAGCCGCATAAAGAAGGCTCATGCGGCCAACAATTCCAGCCGCATGAAGGCTCAGGCGACCACTAAATCCAGCCGCATAAATGTTCCAGCGGCAGCCAAATCCAGCCGCATGAATGCTTATGCAGCAAAATCCAGCCGCATGAATGTTGATACGTCCAAATCCAGCCGCATGAATGCTGATGCGACCACAAATGCCAACCGCATGAATGCCCATGCGGCAGCCAAATCCAGCCGCATAAATTCTTATACGGCCACAAATGCCAGCCGCATGAATGCTCCATGTGGCTCCAATGAGAATATGCCAGACTGTGTGCGGCATAATTTGGACTCTTCCTACTATACGCCCTTGGGTGCTAGAGAAAAGAAGTCTAGGGCAGCGCGGGTTCGTCGAGCTCAGTCAGCTGTCCCAACCTCTGACCATCAGAGAGCTCCGCTTATTGTTAAGCGGGCCTCTGATGGAAAGTTGTACAGAACCGACCGTGCCCAGCCCTCGGCGGAAAACGGACAGAGTGGTTCCCAAAAGTCTTCCAATCATGGAGCAAACATGGTGCCAACACACTCGTGTGCTCGGGACTCCCGGGCCCATAAAATGAGTGACTTGCGTGATGTGATTCTTCAAAAATGCAAGGAAAGAGAAGAGAGCTTGGTGTGCAGAGAGTCCTTTTATGGACATCACTGCACTCAAGTCATCGTCAACTACTGCTGTAGCAAGGTGGCAGTACAAGAGGACCGGCGGTCCGTCTTCCAACGACTGCAATAGCCAGGACCGGTCCTACAACAAAGCTCAGGAGATGAAGCGCTTCATGTCGTCTCCTGCAATTCTGCTCGAAAGATCCCTACCGGCAAGGCAGGAAAGAATATAAATGTTTCCAGCCCGATGATCTCTACTAATGCGGCTAGGAAACTTACATCCAAGCGGCTGTCCACAACCACCACCGGAGGAGTTTATCAGGGCACCCGATCCAAGACGAAATCTTCAATACTTGGACATTCGTCATCTACATCTCTGGAGGTAGCCGAAGCAGGGGGTAGCACACCTCCGAAGGTCCACAACAATCCTGTGTTACAAGAAGATGCACCAGGTGAAGCAATTCCCCCCACAGATGCAGTGGATCCGGACGTCCCTAAGGACGTCCACGGGTCCCAAGACGAGGCAGCCTCCAATGCAGGGGGTAGCACGTTCTCTGAGTCCGCACCAGAGGAGAACATTCCTAAATACCTCGATGATTTCTCGGTGCAAGGGTATGATTCAGAGGGCATGTCCTCCATAGTTCCTTCCATCTCTCCTCATGTGAGGACGGTGTTCATGATGAACAACGACCAAGACGGTCCAAGCGATCGCCAACACATCGACACTCTGGAGGCCATACTTTATACCTTGGTCAAGTCCGTGGACGAGATCTCTGCAAGGAAGAACGCCTGGCCAAACAAGCTTGGGTCTCGCGGTCAATACGGACTCAAACTCAACTGCGCCAAACTCGGGCAACAATCCTCCTACAATGTCGGCTCCCACCGCAGCAGATGAGGCCAGGGAGGTGAGACGAGAGGTCCAGGAGCTCAGGGCCATGTTTCACGTCCGAGAAACCTTCCAAGACCTCAGGATACGACAACCGTATCCTCCTGCATGGAGAGATGTCCCCTTCCCACTAAGATATAAGCCGTTTAACATCAATCCATATAATTAGAAGACATCTGCGAGCCGGTACATCACCAACTTTGATGTTACAACCGACCATCTGTCTCATGACGATGCCATCCTCACGCGGTTGTTCATCGGGGCATTGGAGGGGGTAGCATTTGATTGGTACCACAATCTGCTGGACAATTGCATCCATTCCTTTGCCGGCTTCAAAAACATGTTCCTTGAAAGGTTCTACGAGGTAGGACAAGATATGACAATGTCCACCCTCATGGACGTCGTGCAAGGTGAGAAGGAGCTGACAAGGAACTACATTGAGCGGTTTCGCCAAACCGCGATAAAATTGCCCTCTGGCAATCCAGATTCTTCCTTGATTAAAATCTGCCAAAAGAGGCTGCTTCCCATAATCAGCCTATGGATGGGCGAAAGTCAGTTTAAAGACTGGAAGACTTTCATCATCAGCGCCACTGGCGCAGAAGACAAGTTGAAGAAAGGGTTGTACATCTCAGAAAGAGAGGACAAAGGCAAACGCCCTAATGCCAACAACAACAACGATGGTAATTCCTCCACAACCGAGACAACAAGGGCAAGCAGGCTATGGTGGCCGACACTGCCCCGAAGCCTGAACCAAAGCCAGTAGAGAAGCAGTGGCCGTAGATGACTTACTTCTTCGAAGACAGCCATGTCAAGCCCATCCTTGACATGCTCATACAAGGAGACAGAATTCAGCTCCCTCCACCGAGACGTGAGCCTCAGCCTGCAGAAATGGAGAGTCCCAAGTACTGCTACTACAACCGCTATGTCTACCGCACTACACAAGACTGCTTCCAACTGAAGTGGTATATCCAGAACCTCATCGACTCTAAGGCCCTGGCCATGGATTTCGAGGAGGTGACAGTGGCAGCCAATATGGTATTAGTCCAATTCGGTAGCTTTCCATCGACGAGGACACAAGACGGCGTAGTGCCCGTCCCCTGGGCAAAAATGGAGGTCGCTAATCTTCCACCTCCCCGAGACCAGGCTGCTGGTCTACTGCCCCTCACCACATCACGAGGGGAGGTCATATGGGTCCATCCAGACCTGGTACCTGAAGTGACTCAGTCCACACCACCCTCCGTCGGCAAGAAGAAGGGTGGGAAAGTCAAGCCTTTCGCACAATCTCGGCAGATGTCGAAGAAGCTATGGCTGTCATCATCCAATCGGGTGCACAATCCCAACCTACACCAGGTAACTCGACTGAAGATCATCAGCCGGCGGCTGCTGATGCTCCAGGACCTTCTCACCCTCCGACGACCGACAAGCCTAGGCTGAAGGATACTCGCTTTGACAAGCCACTCCGAAAA
Source organism: Iris pallida (assembly GCA_029216955.1). Taxonomy (NCBI): domain Eukaryota; kingdom Viridiplantae; phylum Streptophyta; class Magnoliopsida; order Asparagales; family Iridaceae; genus Iris; species Iris pallida. Next base: position 17,897,821 of record JANAVB010025399.1, on the reverse strand, counting down.
GAGGCACCTCATGGGCTGGAGAGGCCCTAAGACTTTGACATCTTGGCATAATTAGCCAACACACCGGCCAAATTGTCATTATACGAGCTCTTCAGGCTCTCCAAGGATGTTTGCGTCGCCCTGAGTGATGTACGTCAAAGTGCTGATGTTTATCTGGCTCAAGTTAAGCTCACAGGAGAGAGCTCGCCAGCAGATGCCCAGGACAGTGCTTGTACCGGTGTAATGCCAAATATCGTGTTCATTCCGCATGACATGCTTATCAAGACCAACTTGCACGATCGCCCTATGTATTACACTGGATACATCGGCGAAGTCAAGGTGGATCGGATGCACATTGATCCTGGCTCTTCGATAAGCATTATTCCGAAGAGCTTGCTTCACCATTTGTGCATCCCTATGCATTGGCGGACTCCTACAAGCACTGCCATCAACGGCTTCAATTCCGGGAGAAGCTATTCCATCGGGAAGATTCGCCTGAAGTACCAAATCGGTGACCTTCAGTCGAAAGTAACCTGCTATGTCATCGACGCAGACACCTCCTACAACATTCTCCTGGGGCGTCCGTGGATACACAATTACATGATCGTACCCTCCACATTACACCGGTGCTTTAAGTATGTCGCCAAGCACAGCTTCGTCAGAACAGAATTCACTGACATCGATCCCTTCAAAGGGGTCGAATCCTACTATTCGGATTCCTGCTTGTACGAGAACTCGAAGAGGCACCTGATCAAGAAGGACGCTCAAGAGCAGACAGAGGCAATTACGAGGCCGAAAGAACCCCTAAGAATTCATCTCCAACCCCACAAACCAGGCAGGACGGCACCTCTCACAGCCACTCTGCGTAGAGAAACAACGAGTCTCCCGGTGCTCACTGCACAAAAGGAGAAGATGATAATCCGACTACCAAGGTCTGGCCAAGCTCCAAGACCTACTACGGAGCCGCTGACAATCAGGCTGCCAAGAGCCAGCCAGCAATAAACAGAGGAGCTCAATCCCTCTGTCAAGCCGATGACGATTCGTCTTCCCAGGATGAGTCGACAGCCGAACACAAAGTCGGGGACTGCAAGCGAGCCAACAACTCCCTGTCTCATACCAAGTACTAATCTGGGGGTCGTTAGTGCACCAACGACTCCACGTTCAGCACCGCCAGTGGAGCCCCTGATGATTAAGTTGCCCAGATCGTCCTTCCAGTCTTCATTGACACAGGGGGTGGTCGAAGAAGATTTAGAGCTGGCCAAGTATATGGCTGCTTACACTGATGTTCCATCCGCAGATGATGTAATTCCACCAAAAAAGATACCTTACTTCATCAATAAAGGGTTATCGAGCTTAATAAGCTTTGTACAATGTATGCTATAGAACACGGTATAGGCACCCACCTACACACACAGGTGACAAATGTCCACACCGCAAACCAACTTACTCCCGTGGAAGACGCTTACTTCATAGTCGAGGGAGAGGATCATTCAATCATCTTCGGCAGGAAGAATGACCCACAGCCCTTCAGGATAGAAGAAGTTGATCTCGAACCCGACACCGAAAGACTGCCCCTTTATCTATATAGCTCCCGATCCAAGTACCTTATGCAAAAATAGGGGTATGATCTGGAGACTACGCCAGGCTTAAATTACGGCACTGGTCGACGGTTACCCTTGCAGTTACCAGTCCTGGCTGGGAAACTACGAGATTATTACAACAAGACCAGATGTGGGCTAGGTTATGTTACACCTGCAATGACCCCTGAAAGCTTAGATGAGGAATGTGACTGGCATTCAGGCTCAACCAGATCAACAACTTCTGATTCGGATGACAGCATCGGAGACGTATTCAGGCAAGCTCTGTCTGTCAATATGGCATTTACTGATGCCTACGAAGAAGATGAAGATGTACCCGAACTTCTCGAGTTAGAACCTTAGGTCCAGCAACTAGATGTACAGTAGAAAAAACACTTCGAACTTCGTGAACCTCCCACTGAAGATGAGGTTATGCAAGTTGAACTCGGCGATGAGTCCTCTCCAAAGCCAATCTTTGTCACCAAAAGCCTGACAGACGAAGAGCGGGAGGCACTTTTGCAACTCGTCAGATAGTACATTAATGTATTTGCCTGGAGCTATAAAGGCATGTCACGACTAAACCCCGAGGTTGCACTTCATAGACTCAACATTCATCCGGACGCAAAGTCGGTCAAGTAACAGCAGAGACATTTCCGCCCGGACATCATGAACTCCATCGAAGTTGAGGTCAACAAACTGATAGCCAGCGGCTTCATCCGGGAGGAACAACATCCAGACTAGGTCGCCAATATAGTACCAGTCCTCAAGAAGAATGGAAAGATTCGAATGTGCATCGACTTTCGGGATCTAAACGAAGCATGTCCTAAAGATGAGTTCCTTCTTTCCGTCATGGACATCATGATCGACAACACATATGGCTTTGAGCGCATGTCATTATGGATGGCTTCTCAGGATACAACCAAATCAAGATGTTTCCTGACGACGAAAAGCATACATCATTCTGAACACCGATTGGCGTGTACTGTTACACGGTTATGCCCTTCAGTTTGAAGAATGCTGGCACCACATATCAAAGAGCCATGAATGTCATCTTCAAAGATCATCTGCGTAAGACCGTAGAGTGTTATGTTGATGACATCGCTGTCAAAAGCTGCTCTAAGGGAGACCATCTGCAGGATCTGAAGATGGTATTCGACCTGATGCAAGCGCACAACTTGAAGATGAATCCTACCAAATCCTTCTTAGGCGTATCTAGTGAAAATTTCCTAGGTTTTATCATTACAGCCTAGGGAATCCACATAGACCTTGAGAAGACGAAAGAAATCATGGAGATGGGTCCCCCGAGAAATCTCCGTGAACTACGAGGCCTTCAAGGGAGGCTAGCTTACATCAGGAGGTTCATCTCTAACCTCTCCGGGCGATGTCAACCATTCACCCACCTAATAAAGAAGGGAATCTCATTCATATGGGATGAAGAGTGCCAACGCACGTTCGACAACATCAAAGAATATCTGTCAAAACCATAAATTCTGGTGGCCCCAGTTGCTGGAAAGCCGTTCTTGCTTTACGTACGAGCGATGGAGCATTCCCTCGGTGCTCTACTAGCACAAAACAATGACGCGGGGCATGAATAAACTATCTATTATCTCAGCCGAATGATGATTGGGCCTGAGCATAGATACACCGCCGTGGAGAAGGAATGTCTTGCTCTGGTGTTCGCTATCCAGAAGACGCGACACTATGTTACAGTACAAACCATCCATGTCATATCTCGAGTTAACCCTCTCAGGGTTCTCATGACCAAGACGGGTGTACTCAGCTCTCGTTTCGCTACCTGGGCGATATTATTCTCTCCCTACGACATGATCTTCGTTCCGCAAAGGGTTGTTAAAGATCAAGCTCTGGCAGAATTTTTAGCAGCCCATCCAAGTTCGGAGTTAACCAGAATATATGAAAAGATTCTAAACGAGGTCGCCAATTCAAACATGGCCTCCGATGATTCCGTCTGACGAATGTTCTTCGACGGTGTTTCAAGAACCGGACCCAAGGGCAACATTGTCATTGGGGTTGAAGTGGTACTGATTTCTCCCTCTGGCTTGGTGATCAACCGGGCATATTCCCTTACAGAACCCTACTCGAATAACGTGGCCGAGTAAAACGCCTTGGTTGTCGGCCTCCGACTCGCAAAAGAATTGGGGATAGAATACCTAGAGGCATATGGCGATTCACAGTTAATCGTCAATCAGATCTAGGGTTCATACGAAGTTCGTCATGAAGACATAATCCCCTATCATCAGGTAGCAATCGCCATCATTACGTCTCTGAAAGGGTTCTTCATAGAACATGTTTCGAGACTCCGGAACATTAAAGCCGATGCCTTAGCAGGACTGGTCGCTTCTCTGGCGGTCCCAAAATATACTCATCATTTAATGGACGTAATAGGCCATGAGTTGGTCTGTCCCAAGAACACCGTCCAATTTGTTGATAGTCATCCTGCCATGACGGTCGACGAGACATAGGATTGGAGGCTCTCATTCATTGACTTTGCAGTCTATGGCATCTTGCCGGAGAACCCAAATGAAGCCACCTCTATTAGAAGACGTTCTCTCAGATTCTTCTATGGTACAGAAACAAAGATGCTGTATCGGCGGTCATACGATGTATTACTGCTTCGGTGTCTGTCCAATACAGAAGCCAAAGAAGCTATACCGAAGCACATGATGGCGTCTGCGGGGTCCATCAGCCTGGCCCGAAATTGCAAGATCGCCTTCGCTGGATGGGCTACTACTGGCCTACGATGGTGGCAGACGTGATAGACTATGCAAGAAAGTGCAAAGCCTGTCAGTTCCACATAGTTTTCATATACCAACCATCTGAATTCCTATATCCAACAGTGGCATCCTGGCCATTTGAGGCATGGAAATGGATATCATTGGTCCAATCACTCCACCTTCGTCCAAAGGATACCGCTTCATACTGGCAATTACAGATTACTTCTCCAAATGGGCCGAAGCTATCCCGCTTGCAGAGGTGAAGACATCAAATGTTATCAGCTTCCTCAAGCATCACGTCATCTATCTCTTTGGACTGCCCCGAAGGATCATCCATGACAACGGTCCGCAGTTCGCAAGCCACGCCTTCTATCGGTTTTGCGACAAACACCAAATACAGAATGTTGCTTCAACATCGTACAATCTAGCAGCGAATGGTTCGGTAGAAGCATTCAATAAAACAATAATCAAGCTGCTCAAAAAGTTCGTGTCTTCCAACAAACGTGACTGGAACGAAAAGCTTGGTGAATGCTTTTAGGCATACCGTACTACAGTCCGGACGACCACTGGGAACACACCATTCTCTCTGGTATATAGGAGTGAGGCAGTTCTCCCATTGGATACTCAAATCCCCTCGCTCCGCATCGCCCTCACCTATCGATTGACGACGAATGACAATTACCGTCGCCGGTTACAAGAGTTGGAGGCCTCAGATGAGAAGTGCCTGTTAGCTCAACAACAAATTGAGCTGTATCAAGCACGCATCTCTGAAGCCTACAATAAGAAGGTTAAACTCAGAACATTCCAAGTGGACGATCTCCTGGAAGTTCGGAGGTCGATGGTTATGACTCACAAAACCGCCGGCAAATTCCAACCAAAGTGGAAAGGCCCATTTGTCATCGAGGTTGTATTCTCCAATGGTGCTTATCGCCTCACAAAACAAAACGGAGACTTGCTCATGTTGCCTGTCAACGGTAAGTTCCTAAAGAAGTATTATGTCTAAACGACATCCTCTGAATCAACCGAATTGTTAAGTTATGTGCCCCCAGACACCGCTGAACTTACACTGTGGTCATCCCAAATGAATCTATATCGCATCTTCTAGTTAGTAAGTCATGTATGATCATACCTCTGAACTTCCTTCCCAAAAGAGCGTCTTCCTCATGATCTATTACCCGTATTTTAGTACATAAAAAGGGTAACAGATCCACAAATTTCTCGAAACAACCACGTCGATATCACCTCTGAGTTATTTCACATCCATCAAAAACAAACCGTCCCTTACGTAGAACTTCTACGTCCATATTATCTCTGAGTTGTTCTATGTACCCTTCATGGTGTCCACTCCGGCCACGTCCTCATTACCTCTTAGCAGGAAGACTCCATTGAAGAAACCCTCATACTTACCACGTCCTCATTACCTCTGAGTAAGTATGTCGGTTTTCTCTCGACTTATTATCTGTACCCAAAACCAGGGTACGCTAAGGATAATAGGCCCACAAATGTCCACAGTTGACCACAAATGTCCACAGTAGACCACAAATGTCCACAGTTGACCACAAATATCCACAGTTGACCATAAATATTGTACTAAGTTTTCTAGTACACACGCCTCTTTTCTCACAATCTCATGCCTCTGGAACCCAGCTATTCCATGGCATTCTTTCGCCCGATACCAAGAACTTCCATATCCGCCTTACCAATGGAGTCGTTCTAGGTATCCCTATCAAACCTATTATCCGTACCTAAAACCAAGGTATGCCAAGGGTAATAGGTCCACAGAAAAGCCCCCAGTGGGGTAAATACATAAATCCAGTACAAGCACGACAGATAAAGGATGATGCAAGCAGAGCCATTTATTTAAATCAAATCAAAAGTACTACATTATTTGGGACCACGTCCTTACCAAAAAAGATGAAGAAATAAAAAGAGAGAAAGAAAAGAAAAAGCCGACTATGGTTCGGCGATACATAATTCTCCGAGACGGACCCTCAGTACGGCCGTCGACCGCTCAAACCACCGCTTGGCTCGACGCTCGGCCTCCTCAGTCAACCGCTCCGCATCCTCCAGATGTGCGTGAGCCTGCCAGCCATCTTCAAGCTTCTTTAGAGCACGCTCCAAGTCAGCAGAAGTACGGGTGACTTTGTCGGCCTTCTAAACAATTAGCTCCTTACCCGTGCGGGAGGCCTCAAGCTCAGGTTCTAAGAAGGCCAATTTCCTCTGGAGCTCGAGGATCTGTTCCTTCGTGTCGATTATCCTGCGAGAGGCTGCCGTCTTCCGAGCAATGCAATCATCTCTCCGACGGCTCAGCTGATCATACTGTAGAGACAGATCGTGGAGGTCCTTCATTATAAGCGGCTTGGACGCATCTCGTGTGGCCCTTACCTTCTCCATAATAGTTATGAGTAAGGCACGCTCCTGATCTACCACCGAAGACAGGTCGACGTGCCGCAGTACTTGAAACTGGGCCACAAGATGATCCGCCTCTAGCAATTTAGGCTCCAGTAGCTCAACCATCCCTGCCCCACTGGGGAGGGTTCTAAGGATTTCAATCTGGCCCCGGGCGCATTGACGGGCCAAGGAAAAAGCGGTCCCCCTCTCCACTGCAGCCTCAACTCCTCGCCTCAGGTGACTATAAAAACTGTCAACTACATCCTTTGACGATTCATCCAGAACTTTCGAATAAGACGGCGTCAAAGGAAGGGTAGCTGACAGGGTCGAAGAAGGTACACCGAAACTTGCTACCCCTGCCACAAGGAAAATAAGCTCCGAGCGAAAGGACAGTTGAATAGCGGCCAATTCCTCCTCCGCAACCCGAAGGACTTGGAGACTCGGCAAGGCGAAAAGGTTGACCTTCGGAGCCACATGAACAGAAGCGGGTGCAGGGACCAGTTCTTTTCGCTCCGACCGTTTCGTCGCTTGCTCTCCTGAACTCGATGTAGCAGGAGGCCCTTCAATGTAAGCTAAAGGGGGGAGGCACACTCTCTTCCGCCAGATCCCCTCTGGCCAACTCTCCCCTGATAACGTCCGTCATTGGCAGTAAAGGAGCAGGACCTGTATGTCCAGAGCAACCATCAATCAGCTTATCCCGAAGGATATGATGATAGAGCAAATAAACCTCCTCACTAGTCAAGACTTGGCTTATCTTACCATAGGGAGTTGCTGAGATCGAGATTCGCTCACACCCGTCGTAGTCTCTTCACCAGCAACGTCCGAGCCGAATACAGATGGTTCCGCTGCCCCAGCCTCCCCGAAAGAAGATACGACTGGATCAGCGTCACCCAGCTGAAGTTCAGCAGTCTCAGAGATGGGTTCAGCAGAGCCCACGTCACCCTGGGTTGGGACATCAACAACTGGAGGAATCTCGGCCGTCTTTGGGAGAATCCTGGCAGCAATAATCCCGGTACTCATATCTCTAACTAGAGTAGCTAGAGCCGGGTCGACATCAGAGGCAGCAGCTGACTCTAGAAAGTCCCCTTCTCCTGACGCCCACAGAGGAAAGAAAAAATAATTAGGTCATGGGTCGAGAAAAAGAAGAGCTAAAGAAGAAGTTGATTGTAAATCAATTCACCTCCGAAACAGCGTCATCCTCGCCTCTCTCCTTGATGAGCAGCCCGCGGGGCTTAACCGTAGCCCGTTTCATGGAGTAAGTTCTGCCGCGATCAGCGGACTCAAGCCTGCTTCGCTTGCGTAAAGGACCAGGCATGACAGGCGACTGATCCGCCACCACATCTTCTGTGGAAGAAAGAGCGTTATCGGGGTCGTGCTCGTCATCTTCTTCATCCGCGTTGGCAGACTCTGAGTCCGACGCAGCAACTGTGTTCTCCCTTCTCTTCCTCGCTTTAGACCCCTTGGGCGTTTCCTCCAAACCAGTACAAGCAATGAAGCTGGTACTCGGGTCAAAACCAACAGGAGGCTTATTTGCCATAACGTGGTATAGAGCCGCCAAATACAAGATCTCCCTCGATTCTCCAGTATCAGGAACTGAAAAGCTGGTACGGGTGTGAACCATGTTAAAATAGTGTGAGGCTATGATACCATCAAGGACGCTACCTTCAAAACCAAGGCAAGAGCTGGGACTGTCCAAAAATAGCTGGCTATACCTAAACTGTCGGGCGAACCTACTGGGTAAGTAAGGCTCCAAGTAGACAGTATTGTGGTTACTGTATACCAGGTGGGAAGGACGAATGTTGTACAGCCAAAGGAGCATCTTACCGGATAAGAAGTGGGGAGGCCCAGTACTATCAAGATGTACGGCCCTCACTTCTTCAGCAGTAAATCGAGGAACAGACACGAAAAAAGTATATCTGTCAACTCTTGCCAGTGCCATCCGACAGGCACGCATAGTCTCGCAATCCCAAGACAGGCGACGATACTGGAAGATGAAAGCATCCTCGGCATATACACCATCTTCAGGGCCAGGCCTCACTAAAGACCGGCAATACATTAGCAGCCACCCCATCAGATAATGATAGGGTAGCTCAATGCGTTAAAAATCCTTTGTTGGGTCACAGGCGATGACCTTGGACGAGAAAGCGCGAAGGCTACGGTGTATGTTGCACACCATGGCCAGAAGAAGAGCTAGTCTGACCCCGAAGACCAGCTTCACAGCAGGGAGGATGAAGTTGTGGCTAATCCGCTCAATAGAACTAGCCCCTCCTGAAACTATGCAATTTCGTAGCCACACCATCAGAAATCATGCCAGAAGGGCCTTCTCGGACAACGACTGAGTGGCTTGATAGAAATATGTAAAAGAGTCAGATTGACTCCCGAACCTGTGACCGGTGGTTCTTGCCCTCTTGGCAGTCGATACATGGTCTTGCACCTCCTTCCGAGTACGAGGAGTTTGGGGAGCAACCCGGCCTGAGGCACCGAGCTTAAAAAGATAAGTGAGCCAGGCCTTTGTATGGGGAAGCTTCCCTTCCGAGCTGTCGTTCTTTTTCTTCGACAGCTGCTGGCACGTGCTGTGATGACACAGCAATTCCTGGTAGACGGCAACAAATCCCAGGAACCTCTCCTCCAAATCCTCGAACTCTTCGTTCTTCGGGGTATACACCTCAAAGACTTTATCTCCCCAAGACAGCTTAGAGACGTCATGCATCTCGTGCAGAGCAAGCCCCATCTCCCTACGGGTGTAAAGAAGGTCCCCGTACGGCAGTTGTACATCTCCAGCAGAGCCATGAACAATTTCTTGTTTATGGGCAAGCCGTAGCTGGTGCCCCGAATAACATGGTAGAGTCCAGTCTCGCGCAAGAGAGTCTCGTATTTTTACACGATCCACGTAGACAAGTTGGTCCATGAAGGGAGGGGGTGTATCCAACTCGGTAGCGGCAACCGGCCAACGGGATAGGACCCCTTTCGAGCAAACTGGTTCAAAAAAGTGTCAGCTTGAGAGAACTTGAAGTTGGGACCCTGCACATTCAAGAAACTGCCCGAGGCCAACCCCATCACGTAGCGGCTGACTGGTACCCTACCCGCGTATACTGACCGCAGGTTATTGTTGTAGTAAATTTTGCCCACAATCATCCTGTTCCGGGTCGGAGTCAAGGAATCCTCCATCTTTCTAGCCATCGGCAGCATGTTAAACCATGACAGTGGGAAGTGACGCTCCATCAGAGGAATATGGATTGCCATCCCGTTAGAAGTAAAACTCCAGCTCTCAGATATATCCAGAACTTGGGAGTTTTTCACAGTCAGGGCGTCCCCGAAGAGGAATGCAGGCTTCAAGTGTTTGCCCTCCAACAGCCCTGAGTTCATCATCCCCGAGATAAAGAAGAAGGACTATTTTTTAATGTCTTCCAGCCTCTCCACAGGTTCGTCTTTTGGAAGCTGGTTCACCACATACTTGACTATGTGGGCGTACCTATAGCCCACAGCAGATTGGGTGCGACCCACTAAAGGTTCTCCCGTAGCATTGAATGGCAAATTCACTGAAAAAAGACAAAAGAAACAAAGTCAAGAGATGGCCAGAAAACATTTAAAAGAGTTCATGCGGCTCTGTTTGGACGGGTCCTTATGCGGCTCAGTTTTAATGGAGTTCATGCGGCTCTATTTTGGTGGGTCCTTTTGTGGCTCAGTTTTAAAATAGTTTATACGGCTCTATTTGGATGGGTCCTTATGCGGCTCAGTTTTAACGGAGTTCATGCGGCTCTGTTTTGGTGGGTTCTTATGCAGCTGGGTTTTAATAGAGTTCATACTGCTCTGTTTTGATGGATTCATATGCGGTTTGGTTCAAGGGGCTTCATTCGGCCCAGTTCATCAGGAGCTCATGCGGTTCTGTTCAGAGGGATTTCATGCGGTCCAGTTTTAAAGAGGTCTCATGCGGCCCAGTTCAAATAAGCTTATGCGGCTCTGATTTGGTAGGGTCCTATACGGTATAGTTCGATGGGTCTTCATGCGGCCCAGTTTGCAAAGTGCTTATGCGGCTCGGATGTGAGTATACACGCGGCACATGCAGCACAGTATGCGGATTTATCACAATGAACTTGAACAGTTCAATGAAGATGAAGAAGGCCCGCACATAAAATATGCGACATAGCCATTAGGGTTAGGGCTTTTAGTTCATACAATTCCTCCCAAATGTCCTTACCATCAATGGCGGGGTGGACGTCAGGGTAAACTGTGGGTGCCTTAGTCGATGAGGAAGCCGCTCTCTTACCCTTTGCCGCAGCACTAGAGGAAGCTTTAGGAGCCATTGATGATCGAAGAAGGAAGAGAAGATGGCGACTAAGTGTCAACCTTATTTATCGTATTTCCCGTATTTTGTATTTATACTCGTATCTGGATTTTGGCATGTATTTTTATTTTCTCAACTTGTGGAATCTCGGTATTTCTCGTATTTTGGGTTTTGACATGACTCGATTTTAATTGGCTTGGGTTGGTTTGGTTCGGTTTAATGTGTATTGGAACACCTTAGCCTATGCTCCACCCTCAACACATCACATCCCACCCTCTTTAAAACTCCACCAACTTCTTCTCTCTCCTCATAAACCTCCATTAATTTCTTCTTCTTTTTCTTCCTCCATACAACTCTCCCAACCCATAGGCAAGTGCACCTTGCCACCACATGAGAACCCTATTTTATTTGTCCATTAGCTAGATTAGGACATGGTGATCAACATTAGAACTTGGAATTTTGTGATTTGGAGTCTCTCTTGTTCTAGATCTAAGTTTTCCCTATTTTCGGATTTGCATGGTCTTGATCTATTTAAGTTGGATTTTTATGGGTTTTGATGTTTCTATGTGGAAGAGAATTCAATTTCACCCAAGTTAGAACTTTGGAAATCCGGATTTGGAGTTCGGATGGCTAAGTTGTGATGTTTTGAAGCTTTGGGTTCAACCATGGAGTTCTTGCTGGTTTGGAGAAGACAGTGAGCAGTGTGCAGAGCTTCTTAGCTTACGCCACTGAGCTGCATGCGCTTTTTAGCGTAGCGTACGCAGACTTGAGTACGCTTCCTGTTGGAAGCGTGTCTCTTGCGTACGCAGACTTGAGTACGCTTCTTGTTGAAAGCGTGTCTCTTGCGTATGCAGACTTGAGCGTGCCTTGGTACGCAGACCTGAGCGTACCTGAGCGTACGTTTCCCCCTGCGTGCGTGCTTTTGTGCGTACGCAGCTCTCCTGCGTGCGTGCTTTTGTGCGTACGCTGCTCTCCTGCGTGCGTGCTTTTGTGCGTACGCTGCTCTCCTGCGTGCGTGCTTTTGTGCGTACGCTGCTCCCTTGCGTGCGTGCTTTTGCGTGTATGCTCCCCTGCGTGCGTGCTCTTGCACGTATGCCTAACCCCCTGGCCCCTTGCTTAAACCCATTGGCACTTGTAATGTTGGTTTTATTTCTCGATTTGGTTTCTCTTTTGTGGATTGGGTTTTTTCTGAGATCTTGTTCAACACAGCACGACTATCTTGACCCGATACGTCCTAATACGATTTTCAAGTGATTGTTTATGACTAGTACGATTTTTGAGATTTTTGTGAATTATGATCCTGGTATTCTCTGATCCCCTTGCTAGTGACCCAGTAGGATGCACACCTAACTTGTAACTTATAATTAATCCTTGTGACTTGATAACTTGATAGTGGCCCATAGCGGCGCACTCCTGACTTGTAGCATGACTTGATAACTTAATGCTGTTGCGACGGCTAACTTAACTTGACATGCCTTGACACCGTGGGTGGTTCTTTCTTACTTGCTTGTTAAATCCACTTGTCCTGTCTTGCATCATGTCTAGGATGGGACTCCTGAGTACCACGGTCAGGAGTACCCACCAAAATGGATTAAGGATTAATAACTAGAATAACACAGTAGTCATGAAGAGATGACACAGCTACAGGCAATCCCGTTACCTGGGCGCTCTTAGGATCTGTAGCCTGCCGTCGAGTAGGGCACTTTTCCAGCACACCGTCGCGTGTTGCACCCTCTAAGTCACCTAAGGGTACATTTGTCTCCCGGGCAATGTACCCACCCGAATTCAACTCCTAATTTTTGACCTGGATAACCTGGATGGTCTGCAGGGCTTGTGGCTGTGGAATCATCTCACAGCATCTTGTTAGTAATTAGGTCTGTAATAACCCTAGTTAGTTAAAGTAGTAAGCCGTAGTATTTGCTTGGCCGTGATTGATTGAATGAAGTATAACCAGTCTAGTCATGTCTTAATCCAGTACAAGATTGCTTCCTGTCTTGATTTCTTACATTATTATCTTGTCGATAAATGGTGGGAAACTAAGTTCTGTTCAGATGAAGGGTTACAACCTCGGTCCTTGTTTGGTTTACGAGTTTTAACCTGGCTATCGGAATAGTTCCATGGTTATCTCGTCGTATATCATCCTGACATGTTTTCATAAATTCTAGTGTTAATATTAGATTTCTTGCGCTAATTGCTGGCTTTTGTTCTTATTTCGTGTGGCACTTGCTCTTTCTGGGGTTGACCCAGCTGGTTTTGTGTGGCCAGATTTTGGAGCAGCTCCCGAGGATCTACCAAGCTTCCAGCCCAATGGTGACAACTAGACGGAACCCGGGCCAAGAGTGGGTTTTCCTTTTTGTCTTGCCCACTTTATTGTAAAACTATTCTTTTGAGGCGTTTAGCCGACGAGCACCTGTTAGCTCGATGCACTTTTACTTACTGTCTGCCTACGAGCTGTAAACATGATTAACAAATCCTAGGACGTTGATCATGTACGACTAAAACTCTTGCTAGTCCTAACATTTTGTAACGACTAGCTTCATGATCAGCTGAATATGTAATATTTGGGATGCCTTATTATTGTATATTTAATGATCATACATCTTGCGACCTTACTTACTTGCTTGTGATTGAGATATTAGACTTGTTCATAACCATAAGAGACTGTTGGCTTGTAGTAAACCCTCATATATCTAGACAGCCGTGACCGTATATCGAGGTGGTTTCTATTTCAATATACGTAGCTGGCTATGTCTGCCCCCGCTCTCCAGTATTCTGGTTCTGGGGCGTGACACTAAGGGCAAAGAAAAGTTGAAGAAAAAAAAAAGTAAAGAGTCTCTCTCTTCCAAAAGCACTCGTATTTATAGGCAGACAAGGGGGGCTCGTAGACCGATGGACGCTTCGATTCATGTGCTACCTAGGAGAGGAGACCGACTCTTAGATTTCTATCCCCTGCATGCAAAAGATTAATCATAATCATTAAGAACAAATCTAAATATTTAAAGCTGACTCTTGGGATCCTATCCCAAAAGACGGCTTTAAATCAAAACAAATCAAAGGCAATTAATGAGACGCCTACGTGGCATGAAGAGCAGTCCATACGGCCAGAACAGTCCATACGGCCAGAACATCCTATGCGGCCAGAACAGTCCATGTGGCTAGAACAGTCCATACGGCCGGAGCAGTCCATGCTGCCAGAACATCATATACGGCCAGAGGAGTCTATGCAGCACGAAAAGCTTATACAGATATAGCCATGCTTCTTATTCAAAGTATTTCAATTTTACAAATTGAAAACTTTGAAGGGGGTCTTGTAGAAGCATGGAAAAGAACAGAAAAATCCATACGGCTCAAAACAAAGGGAGTCTCATGCGGCTCAAAAAATCACTTAGAGCTTCATGCGTCTCAACAAAGCCCCTTAGAGCTTCATGCGGCTCGAAACTCCCCGATAGCTCCATGTGGCTCAGAAAAAGCCACGTGGCCCTATACGGCTCAAAATATGACTCTACAGCTGGCCATCATTTCTCTGTGCAGCTGGCTCATTGAATGCTCTGACACAGTGCAGCAGCTCTGACACAAAGGATTGACAGCTCTGACATAAAGATAAAATGATGACTCTGACATAATGACATGCTCCTAGAGAGATGAGAAAAATCTTTACAGTTGGCACGATCCACCAATTCCAAAGCTCTTTATGTGGATCATTTAAAGGAGCTCATGCGGCTCTGATTAGATGGATCATTTAAAGGAGCTCATGCGGCTCTTTATGCGGCTCAGTTTTAACAGAGTTCATGCGGCTCTGTTCTTATGGGTCCTTATGCGGCTCTGTCCCAATGGGACTTCATGCGGCCAAGTTTACAAGGAGCTTATGCGGTTCTATTCAATGGAACTTCATGCGGCCCAGTTTACAAGGGGCTTATGCGGTTCTGTTCAACGGGACTTCATGCGGCCCAGTTTACCAAGAGGCTTATGCGGTTCTGTTCAATGGGACTCCATGCGGCTCAGTTCAGCTGAAGCTTATGCGGTTCTGTTCAATGGGACTTCATGCGGCTCAGTTCATCAGGAGCTCATACAGTTCTGTTCAGTTGGACTTCATACGGCTTATGCGGTTCTGTTCAACGGGACTTCATGCGAACTAGTTCACCAGGAGCTCATGCGGCTCAATCATACGGCTCGTTACAAAAATGGCAGTTGGGACACGTGGCAGGAGTTGATCAAATCTCAATAATTCAGATTTATGACAATCATCATAACTGCCCAGATCGAATTCCAACAAACAATGCAGATTTGTTCCAATTAACATAAACTGCCCATATCGATTTCCAACAAACAATACAGATTTGTTCCAATCAACATAAACAGCCCAGATTCATTTCCAACAAACAAGATCAAGGCTAATCTTAACCAATCCCCAACCGCCCGTTTTTCAAGGAGCAATTACTGCACACCCTACTTATCATAAAGCCCTATAAATAGCAGGGGATTATTCCTTCGCAAAGGGGACACAGAGTTATACGCACAGAGCCCGAGCAGAGAGATTAGCAACCCCCGCACACACAAAGAGCATTTCCTCGCCAGAGCAGAAGCTACTTCCGATCGTCCAAGGAGTAAGGCAGAGTTGATGTCACTCTCCCGAGCCTCTACCGTCACCCCCCCAGAATCAAAAATTAACAATTGTACTTAGATTGCTTTTCCTAGGTTTTATTCCTAGGCTCTCTTTGTTCGAACGAGTTTGTATTATGAAGTAAAAGTCCAGTCCTCCCATAAAATTGTTCTGTTCTTTTATAATCAATGGCAAACAAGGGAGACCCGCTATCATCAACTGTCTTCATCATTACAGCAGACGTCCTGAGTAGGAAGCTTAACAACATGATTACCACCCTGAACTTCTACCACTATCACACATCAAGCGGATGCCCTATCATCACCCACCTGGCTTTCGTCGACGACTTACTCATCTTTTCCTCTGGGGACGAATGAGCGGTGGAAGTGGTCCACCACACTCTGCAGAGGTACTCTAGATGCTACGGCCAGAAGATAAATCCTACCAAGAGCGTTATATACGCTCACCACAACATCAAGAGAGAGCACACAATCAACCTCACCAACTTAACTTCCTTTTCTGTTGCTCATCCTCCGTTCAACTACCTCGGCTGCCCTCTTGTGTACGGGAAATCCAATGCTGGCATCTTTGATAACTTGATCACTAGAATTAGGAAGAAACTTGAAAGGTGGCATAATGCCACTTTATCTCCAGACGGCAAGATGATCCTCATCAATCACGTGCTCTCGTCCATCCCAATCCATACTCTGGTCGCTTGCTCTCCGCCAAAGAAGGTTATTTCCTCGATGGAACAGATCTTCTGTAACTTCTTTTGGGGGCACTGTAACGAGTAGGACAAGCACTATTGGGCTAGCTGGGAATCCATAGCCAGTCCTACAGACGAAGGGGGTCTGGGATTTACCAAACTCACCCACATCTGCACGACCAACAACTCAGGAGTAGGTTTTTGACCGCCAGGTACTTAAAGCACATCCACCCTTCTATGGCCATATCCAACAGCAGATCCTCAGCGGCCTGGCGTCGTACCCTTACCGGGCGGGAACTTGCCGAGCCTGTGATGAGACTCCAATTGGGTGCGGGCAATTCTGATCCATTCATGGAGAGATGGGTAGGGGATTGCATGATCCCGAGTATCTCGGCACCCCCGAGAGATAGCAGGAATAGAGACCTATGGAACCCCATTACTGACGACTGGATTTGGGACAAAATTTGGGAATGGTCCGACAGCGATACGACGGATAGCATCCGTGTGAGCGGATTACGTATTGGCCACGGGGCCGATGCGCTAAGATGGTCGCTCGCGGCTTCAGGAATATTCTCGGTATGGTCGGCGAGAATAGCCATCCAGGGTACCCGGCAGTCTCAACACTACATTAAGCACTATTGGCATACCTGCATCCCTAAAAAGTGGTCTTTCCTAATGTGGAGAGTCATTAGAAAGAAACTGCCAACATATGACATCCTCAACACCACTGGTATCAGCTTAGCTTCAGCCTGCACTTGTTATTCAGAGTGGCAGATAGAAACTATCGACCACATCTTTTGTCAGGGAAGCCTGCTGATAGGATCTGGAGGACCCTTAACCAGCTCTACAGCATTGAGCCGGGTGGCGGATGCTTCCACGATCTCGTGGTCTCCTGTGGTTCGGCCTCCTACGGCCACCAGATCGTAGCAGCAGCCGACACGTGGGCGATTTGGAAGAATCGCAATAAGGCGAGATATGAGGGCCACCAATACTCTGCAGACCAGCTCATTCGAGAAGTCTTTCGCCAATGTCGTAAGCGGAGCAACTCGTGCTCCCATTGCCCGAGTGCATTATGGTCTTCACTCCCACCCTAACTCTTGGTGGTGGTGTCGTCCCTCCCCCTCTTCTTTACTTTTGTTAGTATACTTGTATAGGCTTTGCCCTTTTGCGACTCGTATACGTGTTCTGGCTAAGGCCTTTTGAGTCTTTTTTATTAATATATATATATATATATATATATATAATATAGAATTTTTATTTTCCCTTAAGCTCCCGATCTCCCATGGATCCTTCTTGAGGACACGGTGGCTCCGGCCACCCAGCCGGCGCGGGGGGACCCCCGCGGCCGTCCCGACCTTCCCCCCTTCTCCGACCTCACCTTCCAGCTTGTCCTGCTGGCAGCCAACCGCCCGAGAGCCTCCCTCTCGGAACTATTCTCGGACCTCCTGCATCATACTCCTGCCCGCTCGACCGTGGTCGGCCCTCCGGCCGCCGCAAAGCGCCGTCCGGGCTCTGGGTCCCCGGCAGATCAGCTGCTCCTGGTGGGAGCGCCTGCAAGCCGGGAATCCGGCCCCACCACATTTATTCCATACCCCACCGCCGATGTTTAACCGGGCACGGCATCATCCCAGCCGGTCGGCTCTGACACCCTCGCCCCCGGGCGTGGGCGCGACCTCTCAGTTCTCGAACCTTTTGCTTTCACCCATTTCTTCTGCCCAACAGCTCCCTCATTTCAAAATTCAAACCCCACGTTTGACTCCCCCCTCCGCTGTAGCTGTGGCCGTGCTAAGATCTGGCTTATGCGCCTACGTTCCCTCTTTTGGACCCAACTTATGCTCCCTTGTTGGCCAAGATGGCGTCCCTAGCACATGCATGTGTACCTGCTGCGGTTTGGGTGCCCTCTTATGCGCCCTACGTCATGATGCGGGGTGTTCATGCGCCTTCAGAGGCTGCAGCTACACTCCAATGGCCATCCACCGCCTGTTGGTGCCAGCCCATACGCCCACCTTGGTTGTGTTACATTCCTCCCTCAGTACGGAGCCCGCCTTTGCTTCTATCCCCCAATCGCTGGCCTCGATCACCAGGCCTCTGCGGGCGCATTCCCCTCCCCTTATGCGCCCACTCCCTAGAGTTTGTATGTGCCCACAGCTACATTGGCACACCATCCCCTGAGAGACTTCGCTCCAACAGCTATCTCGGCGTATGGCGCTGCCCACGGCGTAGACAATGCGCCTCCTGCTTGCCAGCCAGTGCAGGCTGCCCCTTGTCGGGTGGCGAGCCGACATTCGCCGCCGGATATGTGCAAGCTCATGTTTATACCCCCCTCCCCCTACGGAGGACACCGTCCGAGTTGGCAATCCCACCCTCCCATTCAGTCCGCAGTACACAATCAGAACCTCCCTCTCCATCCAGTATGCTACCGAAAGATCCGACCAATCCACCCGGACCTAGGGCCATCATGAATCACACCCTCCAATCCGGGAAGCCATCCTTTGCCGATGTGATTAAATTCTCCCTACCTCCCCTGCCACCCTCCCTATAACACCCAGTTTCTGGAATGAGGGTATTTTTGAAATTTTGTATTTATAAATATTAATTATTGATATTTATTTCATATTATGATTTTTGGTGATTTTTAATAATTTTTAAACTATTTAAAAACTGCTTTAAGTCATGACTTGTGATTTTGGTGTACAGCTAGTGAAACCGTAGAGACTGCATGACCTAGAGCGTAACCATGTCATTAGGATAATTTAATTATCATTTTTAGCCTAGGGGTAATTTGGTCATTTTGGCTTATTTGAATTTTTAATTAATTTAATGAATTGGTGAATTCTAGTTTGACTTTGACTTGTTGAGACCTAGTGGATTAGCCTAGAACCTAACCCTAGCGATGGTAACCCTAGCCTAACTTGAGTTAACCCATTTAGTCATTAGAGATTAGTTTTAGAATGAAGGGATTTGGTTTAGTGAATTTAAGTCATGGCTTATGACTTCATGACTTAATTAATCATAACTTAACCGCATGGGCCAATTTAGAAAACCCTAACCCTAATTTATACAACTTATGACCAGCCACTAGGGCTCCCCGCCCTATAAATAGTCTCCTCTTTGAGTTCTTGCCTCTTTTATTTCATTCCAACACTTGGAGAAGAAAAGGTATTTTCCCCCTTCATAAATCTATTTTAATTCCTTTTTAATCCTAGTCTTTTGCATTAGGTTCTAATTTCTGTATGTTTAATTCATGCCATCTATACATCTTGCTGATTTGTCTTTCTTGAAAATTAACTGTTCTCCTTTGATTTATCGCTTCTATCTCAGTATTGATTCTTTGTTTGATCTGTCTCCAGGATGGTCGAGACCAGATCCCATCGCTCCAGACTGAGGGACGCTGCAGAGGGGTCTGCCACCTCTCATCCTCAGCATCCAGCCCCTGGTACTGCAGCCCAGTCATGCCAGCTTGGGTAGGCGTTTCAACTGCTTTCGGAGGAGCCCCTCCACCTGTGAGGCATGAGCCGAGTCCGGTGACTCCGGATGTGCCTCAGCAGCAGCAGCCACCTGCGGGGACAGTTGATGTCGTTCAGCTGTTAGCCTTCTTTCGGCAGTACATAGAGGGTCAGCAGACACAGCAGCAGAGGCACACAGCAGAGCTCATACGAGGCATTGAGCTGGCCGTGACTGCTGTAGAGAGAGTTGTAGCTCAGCCAGCGGCAACCCCGCAGTCGTACCAGCCATGGGAGAAAGGCATTCAGGACTTTCAGAAGATGTACCCGAGGGACTTTCGAGGGACAGAGGGGATCTTGTATGCCGACGAGTGGATCGAGCACATGGAGGAGATATTCAGATTGGCTGAGATTCTGACGATGCTCCAGATTGAGGCAGCGGCCAGCATGATACAGGATCTGGCCCGTACGTGGTACCAGACCGACCCGAGGGTTGGTACGACAGGACAGACTTGGGCAGCATTCAAGAAGCTGTTCAAGGAGAAGTTTTTCTCGGATGCAGCTCTAGGAGCCCTCGAGACCCAGTTCGAGGCGCTAGTCCAGGGCGGTCAGTCCGTGGAAGAGTATGCAGGGGAGTTCTGCCGTCTGAGTAGATTTGTCGAGGGGTTGTCTGAGGCGACGAAGGCTAGGAGGTTCATGAAGGGGCTGGTCAAGGTGGTGAAGTCCTATACCAAGAACGCCCGTGGTGCCACTTTTAAGGAGATCTTGGTGGGCGCCTTAGCAGCAGAGGATGATCTTGAGCTGAGGCTCAAGAGGGGACGGGACGCACACGGTACCAGCAACAGCGGAGGCCAGGCTAAGAGGCCTCACATACAGATTCAGCAGACACACGCACGAGTGGGAGTTCAGCAGGTACAGCATCAGTATCGGGGTCAGGACCCGAAGGCGATCAGTTGTTCCTACTGCAAGAAGCCGGGACACATCTGGGAGCAGTACAGAAAGAGGTTGAAGGTTTGCTATTTTTGTGGGTCAGCTGCCCGTTAGAAGATAGATTGTCCCATTGCACCTCCTTTTGTGGGAGCTAGGCCACCTGTAGCTCAGCACCAGAGGGGTAGAGCTTTTGCGATGACAGCCGAGGAGACTGACGTTGCAGGTGATGGATTAGCAGGTATGACCTTCTTGTTCTTAATCCCCACCTTCATGTGTGATTTCCCTTAGTACCTGCCAGGATATTGCTTGTGATTGCTAGATAGTGTAGCTACCCTGTTCAAAACTATGGAATCACGACCAGTAGGATTGTATTGCTTCGACTTTGATTGATTGGGGGTTTAACCTAGGAATGGTGCGATCATCTTAATTTCGATGACGAAATTCTTCTAAGGGAGGTAGACTTGTAACACCCAGTTTCTAGAATGAGGGTATTTTTGAAATTTTGTATTTATAAATATTAATTATTGATATTTATTTCACATTATGATTTTTGGTGATTTTTAATAATTTTTAAGCTATTTAAAAACTGTTTTAAGTCATGACTTGTGATTTTGGTGTGCAGCTAGTGAAACCAAAGAGACTGCATGACCTAGAGCCTAACCATGTCATTAGGATGATTTAATTATCATTTTTAGCCTAGGGGTAATTTGATCATTTTGGCTTATTTGAATTTTTAATTAATTTAATGAATTGGTGAATTCTAGTTTGACTTTGACTTGTTGAAACCTAGTGGACTAGCCTAGAACCTAACCCTAGCAATGGTAACCCTAGCCTAACTTGAGTTAATCCATTTAGTCATTAGAGATTAGTTTTAGAATGAAGGAATTTGGTTTAGTAAATTTAAGTCATGGCTTATGACTTCATGACATAATTAATCATAACTTAAGCCCATGGCCCAATTTAGGAAACCCTAACCCTAATTTATGCAACTTATGACCAGCCACTAGGGCTTCCCTTCCTATAAATAGTCTCCTCTTTGAGTTCTTGCCACTTTTATTTCATTCCAACACTTGGAGAAGAAAAGGTATTTTTTCCCTTCCAAAAATTCCCATAAATCTATTTTAATTCCTTTTTAATCCTAGTCTTTTGCATTAGGTTCTAATTTCTGTATGTTTAATATATCTGCAGGTTAATCTCAGTTTTGGGTTCATTTGGAGCATTTGGCCATCAAGAGGAACACCCCCCATTTGAAGCTCTTTCTAGCTTTTTGCACCAATAGGTAAAACTCCACAAATTGATCTAATATTCTGTTTTCTTTGCATTTAGGGCTAGATCTAGGGGTCCCCTATCTGTCCCTGAAGTTTGGGTCAATTTTGTGTCTGTTTGGTGTCCGTATCGGACACGTGTCATAAGTATTGTGTAGGTGTTTGATTAAATGCCTCTAAGGAATTTATTTTCGATTTTTGTAAATCTAATTAAATGAATTTGTAGATCTAAATATGTACATCAATTTTTGTGAAGAGTGTTTTGGTGCTGTGTCGTGTCCACACGGGGATACGAACACGCGGGGACTGAACCGTACACAGTGCCAAGCTGCTCCGGCACTGTAGCGGACACGACACTGCACGTCTTGACACGAAATTTTGTACACACCTAGGACACATGACTGACACATCGCACACAAAATTTTAGGACATTTAATCGAGCGGATTGGAAGAAATCCCATCCGCATCGAATTGGCACTACACGACACGCAGGTTAAATCGCGTCTGATACGCGTAGATTTCTTTGGACACGTCTTGATTGGACACAATGCAGACACTTCTTCACCTAGCCCTACTATGGGCGAACCCCTATACGTGAGCTCGACCCACCTCGAGTACTGTGTCGAGCCCACGAAGGCTCGACATGGCTGCACAACGATTATTTTTTCCAGTTTTCTGATAAATTCGAATTTAGTTTTGGACACTTTCGTGTCCAATTTTCTGGACACGAATGCACCCCTAGGACACGTACACATGTGTACTTTGTGTTGGCACAATCAATTTAATAATTTATTGGGTTTTAGTTTGAAGATTTGGTTTTCCCTAAATGTTCTGATAGAAAAATAGATTTTCGATTTTCTGAGATTCGAATGTAGGTTAACTGTTGATTGTGTGTTCAATTCAAGCAGGATTACACTTGTGCACATCTGGAATTAGCTAACATGTTGAGGTTTGTGATTGGCATAGGAAATAAGCTCGAATTTGCATTTTGGAATTTCGAAATGGTTTTTTCTGATATTGAAACTGTCAATACACTCATTCACTCATTGCATTGCTCACATTGCACGCACTAACACACTCTCCTCACTCATTTTCACCATTGAAACTGAGACACAAATTGACACACAATGTTCACACATATTACACATGTACACACAACATGACACACGAACACATGTATACTGTCAACACACACGTCAACCTGAGATTGGGATTTGATTTCGAATTGCTTGGGCTTTGAAAAGAACTGTTAAGACTGAATACACACACTCAATCTAAGATTAGATATTTAGATATTATATGCATATAGTTACATATATAAGTGTATATGTATGTGGATTCATGTGAATTGTGTGTTTCAGTTGGGAGTTGGTAGCAGAACATTAGTTTTGGTTGGCTCGAGTTGGTTTGGCATTTGGCCTAGCTTTGCATTTGCAGAGCAGTTGTATTGCATTGCCTGGCTTTTCATTTGTAGCAGTTGCATTACATTGCCTTGGCTTGTGTGGCTTTTCATTTGCAGCATTGCATTGCAGTGGCATAGCAGCAGCTTTGGCTGGCTTGGCTTGCATTGTAGAGCCTTAGCAGCAGTTACAGCAGCTTGCAAATGCAGCAACAGGCAGTGCTTTGCAGCAGCATGTGCAGTAAGCAGATAGGCCAGGGGGAAATTGGCTGAGATTTCTGAGAATAATAGGGAGGGTGAGATCCTAGTCTTGGGTTATAGTATGTATAGCTATATAGATTAGGCTTGTATAGGGTTATATATATGAGGAGTAGGTTAGGGAGCCATTGACAGTAAAGAGTTCATGAGTGTGCCCTTTGTGTGTGTGAGGATGTGTTTAGAGAGAGGGAGAGAGGCTTTTGTGTCTTGATAGAGAGTGTTGTGTGTTGTTTTGAAAAGATAGAGTGATAGGTATATAGGTTAGTGTATGTTAGAGTTTTGGCCATCTCTTGCGAAAAGATTGGTGTTTAAGTGGTTGAGAGAGAGGTTAGATAGAGTGTGTTGAGAGTGTTGAGAGTGAAGAGTATGGGTGTTTAGAGGGAGAGTTTCATTTAGGGGTATATATTATGGTGTCCAATTCTCATATAAGTTAGCCAATCCATATGCTTGATTAGCCTTGTATATATATTTAGTCCTTGTATACATAGATGATACTTAGGATATGGTAAGTACCCTATATAGCTTGTGTAGTGTAAATTAGTTTGGGATATATATATGTATATGATATAGGTAATGTGTTATATCCTTAATTGTGTGATATGGTATAGGTAGAGTTGATTAGATAGTTAACCTATAACCAAGATTGACCTAATTACCTTGTTGACTAGTCTATGTTTGACCAAAACCTTAGTTAGTCTAACTATAACCGAGATTAGACTAATCTTGACTAGTTTGACCTTGTATGACTTAGTTTAACTTCTTGTGACCTAATATAACTTGATTTGACTTAGTTTGACTTTAGAGTTGACCAAGGTTGTCTTGGACCTAGTTTGACCTAGACAGTTGACCAGGGTTGACTTAGAGTTGACTTTGACCTAGATTGGCCTAGAAATCATGTAGATTGTATCATAAACTTCATTTGTCTTATTTTAAGCATATTATAACCTGTATTCCTCTGTTTAGGACATTGTGACTCTGTTGCAGACATCTGATATTACACTACTCTTTTCAGAGTATCAGACGAGTACATTCTCTGATAGTTCTCTCATTTACTTGTCAATTTCTGTACTTCAGTTCTAGTTAGTTGTATGTGATTCTCTATTACAATACGTATGGATATTCTGGATTCATGTATACGACACACATTTATTATCTGGCCTCTATTACTGGAATCATTTACTAGTATCATTATATTCTGACTGGACTCATCTTGAATCATTGTGTCGAATTTCTGGATTCACTTGCTGGGAGGGAAAATACTAGAGTAAGACATGTAGACATACCTATTTCTGGAATCACCCTATGCTGGAATCAAACTGGAATGATAGCCATCTCACACCCGGCCAGGTGTGTGATGTGCCGGATTACCTATAGCCGTTTACATGTCGATCTTGGTATTTTAAAACACACTGCTAGAGTATAGGCTGGACTCACCCTAGAATCATTGATCACTATAACTGGAATCGTCCCTTACTGGATTCAGCTTGTATTAGATTCATCTTGTACTAGACTTACATTGGAGTTACACTTGTCTACATTGCTGTCTGGACTTTATATCATATTACCCTGGTTCAGCTAGTTCTATTTTTACAGTCTTCATTGCTAGGATTCTTCTCTTATTTAGTTATTTACTTTCCTTGCACTTTATCTGTCTTTCTTACCATCACCTGAATATAAACTGCCATATTCATCAATACAACTGTCTATAACTGTTTTATAGTTCTCTGTCATTTACTTGGGTTTTCTGGATGAGATGTGCTCGTTCTTGTCCTGACTGGACCTGTTGTAAATTTTACAGATGATTGCCCTGAGGACATATGCCCTACATATTACTGACCAGGAAATGGCATAGCTACCTTTGGCCCCGATACTCAGGAGTGATCGGGATTTAGTTTAGTAGACTTGCATCTGTTTTCATTTAGAGCTTGTTGTATAGAATTGAGACTTGAGATGTATTTGAGATTGTTCGAGATATTGTTATTATTTCAGTAGTTATTGTTGTCTTCAATTTCTTAGTTATATTTCTGTGTTATCTTATCGTGCTTAGACTATGATTGAGTTACACCATATCTTATACTTCTCCTCCGTTCGGAGTTGATCATGATGAGTACACTATATTCTGCATGAGTTGATGGTTAGTTAGAGACTTAGAACAGCGTTCTACCGCCGACACTGCGGCGTAGGCTGGGCGTTGTTACGTACTCGTACCCTCATTGTGGGTGCGGGTCGTGACACATTTTTAGTGGGGGCCCATGCAGGTCGAGAGTCTCATTAGTGCGATATCATGGCAGTACGGCGACTTAGTTGTACTGTTGCGAGCCTGCTATAGGATTGAGAGATAGGCTTTAACGGAGAGGCACTCAATCACAGTTAGAAAATTTTCTACTTCAATTCATGCCATCTATACATCTTGCTGATTTGTCTTTCTTGAAAATTAACTGTCCTCCTTTGATTTATCGCTTCTATCTCAGTATTGATTCTTTGTTTGATCTGTCTCCAAGATGGTCGAGACTAGATCCCATCGCTCCAGACTGAGGGACGCTACAGAGGGGTCTGCCACCTCTCGTCCTCAGCAGCCAGCACCTGGTACCGCAGCCCAGTCATGCCAGCTTGGGTAGGCATTTCAGCTACTTTCGGAGGAGCCCCTCCATCTGTGAGGCATGAGCCGAGTCCGGTGATTCTGGATGTGCTTCAGCAGCAGCAGCCACCTGCGGGGACAGTTGATGCCGTTCAGCTGTTAGCCTTTTTCCGACAGTACATGGAGGGTCAGCAGACACAACAGTAGAGGCACACAGCAGAGCTCACACGAGGCATTAAGCTGGCCGTGACTGCGGTAGAGAGAGTTGTAGCTCAGCCAGCGACAGCCCCGCAGCCATACCAGCCGCGGAAGAAGGGCATTCAGGACTTTCAGAAGATGCACCCGAGGGACTTCCGAGGGACAGAGGGGATCTTGTATGCCGACGAGTGGATCAAGCACATGGAAGAGATATTCAGATTGGCTGAGATTCCGACGAGGCTCCAGATTGAGGCAGCGGCCATCATAATGCAGGATCTGGCCCGTACGTGGTACCAGACCGACCCAAGGGTTGGTATGACAGGACAGACTTGGGCAGCATTCAAGAAGCTGTTCAAGGAGAAGTTTTTCCCGGATGCAGCGCTAGGAGCCCTCGAGACCCAGTTCGAGGCCCTAGTCCAGGGCGGTCAGTCCGTGGAAGAGTATGCAGGGGAGTTCTGCCGTTTGATCAGATTGGTCGAGGGGTTATCTGAGGCGACGAAGGCCCTGAGGTTCAGGAAGGGGCTGGTCAAGGAGGTGAAGTCCTATACCAAGAACGCACGTGGTGCAACTTTTGAGGAGATCTTGGTAGGTGTCTTAGCAGCAGAGGATGATCTTGAGCTGAGGCTCAAGAGGGGACGGGACGCGCACGGTACCAGCAGTAGCAGAGGCCAGGCCAAGAGGCCTCACATGCAGATTCAGCAGACATAGGCACCAGGGGTAGTTCAGCAGGTACAGCATCAGTATCGGGGTCAGGACCCGAAGGCGATCAGTTGTTCCTACTGCAAGAAGTCGGGACACTTCTGGGAGCAGTGCAGGAAGAGGTTGAAGGTTTGCTATTTCTGTGGGTCAGCTGCCCACTAGAAGATAGATTGTTCCATTGTACTTTCTTTTGTGGGAGCTAGGCCACCTGTAGCTCAGCACCAGAGGGTGGAGCTTTTGCGATGACAGCCGAGGAGACTGACGTTGCAGGTGATGGATTAGCAGGTTTGACCTGCTTATTCTTCCTCCCCACCTTCATGTGTGATTTCCCTTAGTACCTGTCAGGATATTGCTTATGATTGCTAGATAGTGTAGCTACCTTGTTCAAGACCGTAGAATCTCGACCAGTAGGATTGTATTGCTTCGACTTTGATTGATTGGGGGTTTAACCTAGGAAGGGTGCGATCATCTTAATTTCGATGACAAAATTCTTCTAAGGGGGGTAGACTTGTAACACCCAGTTTCTGGAATGAGGGTATTTTTGAAATTTTGTATTTATAAATATTAATTATTGATATTTATTTCACATTATGATTTTTGGTGATTATTAATAATTTTTAAGCTATTTAAAAACTGCTTTAAGTCATGACTTGTGATTTTGGTGTGCAGCTAGTGAAACCGTAGAGACTGCATGACCTAGAGCCTAACCATGTCATTAGGATGATTTAATTATCATTTTTAGCCTAGGGGTAATTTGGTCATTTTGGCTTATTTGAATTTTTAACTAATTTAATGAATTGGTGAATTCTAGTATGACTTTGACTTGTTGAGACCTAGTGGACTAGCCTAGAACCTAACCCTAGCCATGGTAACCCTAGCCTAACTTGAGTTAACCCATTTAGTCATTAGAGATTAGTTTTAGAATGAAGGGATTTGGTTTAGTGAATTTAAGTCATGGCTTATGACTTCATGACTTAATTAATCATAACTTAAGCCCATGGGCCAATTTAGGAAACCCTAACCCTAATTTATGCAACTTATGACCAGCCACTAGGGCTCCCCTCCCTATAAATAGTCTCCTCTTTGAGTTCTTGCCTCTTTTATTTCATTCCAACACTTGGAGAAGAAAAGATATTTTATCCCTTCCAAAAATTCCCATAAATCCATTTTAATTCCTTTTTAATCCTAGTCTTTTGTATTAGGTTCTAATTTCTGTATGTTTAATATTTCTGGAGGTTAATCTCAGTTTTGGGTTCATTTGGAGCATTTGGCCATCAAGAGGAACACCCCCCATTTGGAGCTCTTTCTAGCTTTTTGCACCAATAGGTAAAACTCCACAAATTGATCTAATATTCTGTTTTCTTTACATTTAGGGCTAGATCTAGGAGTCCCCTAGCTGTCCCTGAAGTTTTGGTCAATTTTTTGTCCGTTTGGAGTCCGTATCGGACACGTGTCATAAGTGTTGTGTAGGTGTTTGATTAAATGCCTCTAAGGAATTTATTTTCGATTTTTGTAAATCTAATTAAATGAATTTATAGATCTAAATATATACATCAATTTTTGTGAAGAGTGTTTTGTGTTTTGGTGTCGTGTCGTGTCCACACGGGGACACGAACACGCGGGGACTAAACCGTACACAGTGCCCTGCTGCTCGGGCACTGTAGCGGACACGACACTGCACGTCTTGACACAAAATTTTGTACACACCTAGGACACATGACTGACACAGGACACACAAAATTTTAGGATATTTAATCGAGCGGATTGGGAGAAATCCCATCCGCATCGAATTGGCACTACACGACACGCGGGTTAAATCGCATCTGATACGCGTGGATTTCTTTGGACACGTCTTGATTGGACACAATGCAGACACTTCTTCACCTAGCCCTACTATGGGCGAACCCCTATACGTGAGCTCGACCCACCTCGAGTACTGTGTCGAGCCCACGAAGGCTCGACATGGCTGCACGACGATTATTTTTTCCAATTTTCTGATAAATTCGAATTTAGTTTTGGACACTTTTATGTCCAGTTTTCTGGACATGAATGCACCCCTAGGACACGTACACATAAGTACTTTGTGTTCGCACAATCAATTTGATAATTTATTGGGTTTTATTTTGAAGATTTGGTTTTCCCTAAATGTTTTGATACAAAAATAGATTTTCGATTTTCTGAGATTTGAATATAGGTTAAATGTTGATTGTGTGTTCAATTCAAGCAGGATTACACTTGTGCACATCAGGAATTAGCTAACATGTTGAGGTTTGTGATTGGCATAGGAAATAAGCTCGAATTTTCATTTTGGGATTTCGAAATGGTTTTTTCTGATATTGAAACTGTCAATACACTCATTCACTCATTGCATTGCACTCACTAACACACTCTCCTCACTCATTTTCACTATTAAAACTGAGACACAAATTGACACACAATGTTCACACACATTACACATGTACACACAACATGACACACGAACACATGTATACTGTCAACACACACCTCAACCTGAGATTGGGATTTGATTTCGAATTGCTTGGGCTTTGAAAAGAACTGTTAAGACTGAATACACACACTCAATCTGAGATTAGATATTTAGATATTGTATGCATATAGTTACATATATAGGTGTATGTGTATGTGGATTCATGTGAATTGTGTGTTTCAGTTGGGGGTTGGTAGCAGAGCATTAGTTTTGGTTGGCTCGAGTTGGCTTGGCATTTGGCCTGGCTTTGCATTTGCAGAGCAGTTGCATTGTATTGCATGGCTTTTCATTTGTAGCAGTTGCATTGCCTTGTCTTGCCTGGCTTTTTATTTGCAGCATTGCATTGAAGTGGCATAGCAGCAGCTTTGGCTAGCTTGGCTTACATTGCAGAGCCTTAGCAGCAGTTGCAGCAGCTTGCAAATGCAGCAACAAGCAGTGCTTTGCAGCAGTATGTGCAGTAAGCAGGCAGGCCAGGGGGAAATTGGCTGAGATTTCTGAGAATATTAGGGAGGGTGAGATCCTAGTCTTGGGTTGTAGTATGTATAGCTATATAGATTAGGCTTGTATAGGGTTATATATATGAGGAGTAGGTTAGGGAGCCATTGACAGTAAAGAGTTTATGAGTGTGCCCTTTGTGTGTGTGAGGATGTGTTTAGAGAGAGGGAGAGAGGCTTTTGTGTCTTGATAGAGAGTGTTGTGTGTTGTTTTGAAAAGATAGAGTGATAGGTATATAGGTTAGTGTATGCTAGAGTTTTGGCCATCTCTTGCGAAAAGATTGGTGTTTAAGTGGTTGAGAGAGAGGTTAGATAGAGTGTGTTGAGAGTGTTGAGAGTGAAGAGTATGGGTGTTTAGAGGGAGAGTTTCATTTAGGGGTATATATTATGGTGTCCAATTCTCATATAAGTTAGCCAATCCATATGCTTGATTAGCCTTGTATATATATTTAGTCCTTGTATACATAGATGATACTTAGGATATGGTAAGTACCCTATATAGCTTGTGTAGTATAAATTAGTTTGGGATATATATATGTATATGATATGGGTAATGTGTTATATCCTTAATTGTGTGATATGGTATAGGTAGAGTAGATTAGATAGTTAACATATGACCAAGATTGACCTAATTACCTTGTTGACTAGTCTATGTTTGACCAAAACCTTAGTTAGTCTAACTTTAACCTAGATTAGACTAACCTTGACTAGTTTGACCTTGCTTGACCTTGTATGACTTAGTTTAACTTCTTGTGACCTAATATGACTTGATTTGACTTAGTTTGACTATAGAGTTGACCAAGGTTGACTTGGACCTAGTTTGACCTAGACAGTTGACCAGGGTTGACTTAGAGTTGAGTTTGACCTAGATTGGCCTAGAAATCATGTAGATTGCATCATAAACTTCATTTGTCTTATTTTTAGTATATTATAACCTGTATTCCTCTGTTTAGGACATTGTGACTTTGTTGCAGACATCTGATATTATACTACTCTTTTCAGAGTATCAGGCGAGTACATTCTCTGATAGTTCTCTCATTTACTTGTCAATTACTGTACTTCAGTTCTAGTTAGTTGTATATGATTCTCTATTACAATACGTATGGATATTCTGGATTCATGTATACGACACACATTTATTATCTGGCCTCTATTACTGGAATCATTCTGGAATCATTTACTAGTATCATTATATTCTGGCTGGACTCATCTTGAATCATTGTGTCGGATTTCAGGATTCACCTGCTTGGAGGGGAAATACTAGAGTAAGACATGTAGGCATACCTATTTCTGGAATCACCCTATGCTGGAATCAAACTTGAATGATAGCCATCTCACACCCGGCCAGGTGTGTGATGTGCCGAATTACCTATAGCCGTTTACATGTCGATCTCGGTATTTTAAAACACACTGCTAGAGTATAAGATAGACTCACCATGGAATCATTGATCACTATAACTAGAATCGTCCCTTACTGGATTTATCTTGTATTAGATTCATCTTGTACTGGACTTACATTGGAGTTACACTTGTCTACATTGCTGTCTGGACTTTATATCATATTACCCTGGTTCAGCTAGTTCTATTTTTACAGTCTTCATTGCTATGATTCTTCTCTTGTTTAGTTATTTACTTTCCTTGCACTTTATCTGTCTTTCCTACCATCACCTGAATATAAACTGCCATATTCATCAATACAACTGTCTATAACTGTTTTATAGTTCTCTGTCATTTACTTGGGTTTTCTGGATGAGATGTGCTCGTTCTTGTCCTGACTGGACCTGTTGTAAATTTTACAGATGATTGCCCTGAGGACACATGTCCTACATATTACTGACCAGGAGATGGCTTAGCTACCTTTGGCCTCGACACTCAGGAGTGATCGGGATTTAGTTTAGTAGACTTGCATCTGTTTTCATTTAGAGCTTGTTATATAGAATTGAGACTTGAGATGTATTTGAGATTGTTCGAGATGTTGTTATTATTTCAATAGTTATTGTTGTCTTCAATTTCTTAGTTATATTTCTATGTTATCTTATCGTACTTAGACTGTGATTGAGTAACACCATATCTTATACTTGTCCTCCGTTCGGAGTTGATCATGATGAGTACACTATATACTGCATGAGTTGATGGTTAGTTAGAGACTTAGAACAGCGTTCTACCGCCGATATTGCGGCGTAGGTTGGGCGTTGTTACGTACTCGTACCGTCACTGTGGGTGCGGGTCGTGACACGTTTTTAGTGGGGGCCCATGCAAGTCGAGAGTCGCATTAGTACAATATGGTGGTAGTACGGCGACTTAGTTGTACTATTGCGAGCCTGCTATAGGATTGCGAGATAGGCTTTAACGGAGAAGCACTCAATAACAGTTAGAAAAATTTCTACTTCAATTCATGCCATCTATACATCTTTCTGATTTGTCTTTCTTGAAAATTAACTGTCCTCCTTTGATTTATCGCTTCTATCTCAGTATTGATTCTTTGTTTGATCTGTCTCCAGGATGGTCGAGACTAGATCCCATCGCTCCGGACTGAAGGACGCTGTAGAGGGGGTCTGCCACCTCTCGTCCTCAGCAGCCAGCCCCTGGTACCGCAGCCCCAGTCATGCCAGCTTGGGTAGGAGTTTCATCTGCTTTCGGAGGAGCCCCTCCACTTGTGAGGCATGAGCCGAGTCCGGTGATTCTGGATGTGCTTCAGCAGCAGCAGCCACCTGCGGGGACAGTTGACGCCGTTCAGCTGTTAGCCTTCTTCCGGCAGTACATGGAGGGTCAGCAGACACAACAGCAGAGGCACACAGCAGAGCTCACACGAGGCATTGAGCTGGCTGTGACTGCGGTAGAGAGAGTCGTAGCTCAGCCAGCGGCAGCCCCGCAGCCGTACCAGCCGCGGGAGAAGGGCATTCAGGACTTTCAAAAGATGCACCCGAGGGACTTCCGAGGGA
This sequence comes from Iris pallida, assembly GCA_029216955.1. Lineage (NCBI taxonomy): Eukaryota > Viridiplantae > Streptophyta > Magnoliopsida > Asparagales > Iridaceae > Iris > Iris pallida. The sequence goes on along the minus strand of JANAVB010025399.1, from coordinate 17,864,857 downwards.
CAGAGGGGATCTTGTATGCCGACGAGTGGATCGAGCACATGGAGGAGATATTCAGATTGGCTGAGATTCCGACGAGGCTCCAGATTGAGGCAGTAGCCAGCATGATGTAGGATCTGGCCCGTACGTGGTACCAGACCGACCTGAGGGTTGGTATGACAGGACAGACTTGGGCAGCATTCAAGAAGCTGTTCAAGGAGAAGTTTTTCCTGGATGCAGCGCTAGGAGCCATCGAGACCCAGTTCGAGGCCCTAGTCCAGGTGATTCTAGATGTGCTTCAGCAGCAGCAGCCACCTGCGGGGACAGTTGACGCCGTTCATCTGTTAGCCTTCTTCCGGTAGTACATGGAGGGTCAGCAGACACAACAGCAGAGGCACATAGCAGAGCTCACATGAGGCATTGAGCTGGCCGTGACTGCGGTAGAGAGAGTTGTAGCTCAGCCAGCGGCAGCCCCGCAACCGTACCATCCACGGTAGAAGGGCATTCAGGACTTTCAGAAGATGCACCCGAGGGACTTCCGAGGGACAGAGGGGATCTTGTATGCCGACGAGTGGATCGAGCACATGGAGGAGATATTCAGATTGGCTGAGATTCCGACGAGGCTCCAGATTGAGGCAGTGGCCTGCATGATGTAGGATCTGGCCTGTACGTGGTACCAGACCGACCCGAGGGTTGGTACGACAGGACAGACTTGGGCAGCATTCAAGAAGCTGTTCAAGGAGAAGTTTTTTTCGGATGCAGCGCTAGGAGCCCTCGAGACCCAGTTCGAGGCCCTAGTCCCGGGCGGTCAGTCCGTGGAAGAGTATGCAGGGGAGTTTTACTCTCTGAGCAGATTTGTCGAGGGGTTGTCTGAGGCGACGAAGGCCCGGAGGTTCAGGAAGGGGCTGGTCAAGGAGGTGAAGTCCTATACCAAGAACGCCCGCGGTGCCACTTTTGAGGAGATCTTGGTGGGTGCCTTAGCAGCAGAGGATGATCTTGAGCTGAGGCTCAAGAGGGGACGGGATGCGCACGGTACCAGCAACAGCGGAGGCCAGGCCAAGAGGCCTCACATGCAGATTCAGCAGATATAGGCACCAGTGGGAGTTCAGCAGGTACAACATCAGTATCGGGGTCAGGACTCGAAGGCGATCAGTTGTTCCTACTGCAAGAAGCCGGGACACATCTGGGTGCAGTACAGGAAGTGGTTGAAGGTTTGCTATTTATGTTGGTCAGCTGCCCACCAGAAGATAGATTGTCCCATTGCACCTCCTTTTGTGGGAGCTAGGCCACCTGTAGCTCAGCACAAGAGGGGTGGAGCTTTTGTGATGACAGCCGAGGAGACTGACGTTGCAAGTGATGGATTAGCAGGTTTGACCTTCTTGTTCTTCCTCCCCACCTTCATGTGTGATTTCCCTTAGTACCTGCCAGGATATTGCTTGTGATTGCTAGATAGTGTAGCTACCCTGTTCAAGATTGTGGAATCACGGCCAGTAGGATTGTATTGCTTCGACTTTGATTGATTAGGGGTTTAACCTAGGAAGGGTGCGATCATCTTAATTTTGATGAAGAAATTCTTCTAAGGGGGTAGACTTGTAACACCCAGTTTCTGGAATGAGGGTATTCTTAAAATTTTGTATTTATAAATATTAATTATTGATATTTATTTCATATTATGATTTTTGGTGATTTTTAATAATTTTTAAGCTATTTAAAAACTGCTTTAAGTCATGACTTGTGATTTTGATGTGCAGCTAGTGAAACCGTAGAGACTGCATTACCTAGAGCCTAACCATGCCATTAGGATGATTTAATTGTCATTTTTAGCCTAGGGGTAATTTGGTCATTTTGGCTTATTTGAATTTTTAATTAATTTAATTCATTATTGAATTCTAGTTTGACTTTGACTTGTTGATACCTAGTGGACTAGCCTAGAACCTAACCCTAACCATGGTAACCCTAGCCTAACTTGAGTTAACCCATTTAGTCATTAGAGATTAGTTTTAGAATGAAAGGATTTGGTTTAGTGAATTTAAGTCATGGCTTATGACTTCATGACTTAATTAATTATAACTTAAGCCCATGGGCCAATTTAGGAAACCCTAACCCTAATATATGCAACTTATGACCGGCCACTAGGGCTCCCCTCCCTATAAATAGTCTCCTCTTTGAGTTCTTGCCTCTTTTATTTCATTCCAACACTTGGAGAAGAAAAGGTATTTTCCCCCTTCCAAAAATTTTCATAAATTCATTTTAATTCCTTTTTAATCCTAGTCTTTTGCATTAGGTTCTAATTTCTGTATGTTTAATATTTCTGGAGGTTAATCTCAGTTTTGGGTTCATTTGGAGTATTTGGCCATCAAGAGGAACACCCCTCATTTGGAGCTCTTTCTAGCTTTTTGCACCAATAGGTAAAACTCCACAAATTGATCTAATATTCTATTTTCTTTGCATTTAGGGCTAGATCTAGGAGTCCCCTAGCTATCCCTGAAGTTTGGGTCAATTTCGTGTCTGTTTGGTGTCCGTATCAGACACGTGTCATAAGTGTTGTGTAGGTGTTTGATTAAATGCCTCTAAGGAATTTATTTTCGATTTTTGTAAACCTAATTAAATGAATTTGTAGATCTAAATATGTACATCAATTTTTGTGAAGAGTGTTTTGGTGTCGTGTCGTGTCCACACGGGGACACGAACACGCGGGGACTGAACCGTACACAGTGCCCTGCTGCTCGGGCACTGTAGCGGACACGACACTGCACGTCTTGACACAAAATTTTGTACACACCTAGGACACATGCCTGACACAGCGCACACAAAATTTTAGGACATTTAATTGAGCGGATTGGGAGAAATCCCTTCCGCATCGAATTGGCACTGCACGACACGCGGGTTACATCGCGTCTGATACGCGTGGATTTCTTTGGACACGTCTTGATTGGACACAATGCAGATACTTCTTCACCTAGCCCTACTATGGGCGAACCCCTATACATGAGCTCGACCCACCTCGAGCACTGTGTCGAGCCTACGAAGGCTCGACATGGCTGCACGACGATTATTTTTTCTAGTTTTCTGATAAATTCGAATTTAGTTTTGGACACTTTCGTGTCCAGTTTTCTGGACACGAATGCACCCCTAGGACACGTACACATGTGTACTTTGTGTTGGCACAATCAATTTGATAATTTATTGGGTTTTAGTTTAAAGATTTGGTTTTTCCTAAATGTTCTGTTACAAAAACAGATTCTCGATTTTCTGAGATTCGAATGTAGGTTAACTGTTGATTGTGTGTTCAATTCAAGCAGGATTACACTTGTGCACATCTGGAATTAGCTAACATGTTGAGGTTTGTGATTGGCATAGGAAATAAAGTCGAATTTGCATTTTGGGATTTTGAAATGGTTTTTTCTGATATTGAAACTGTCAATACACTCATTCACTCATTGCATTGCTCACATTGCACTCACTAACACACTCTCCTCACTCATTTTCACCACTGAAACTGAGACACAAATTGACACGCAATGTTCACACACATTACACATGTACACACAACATGACACACGAACACATGTATACTGTCAACACACACCTCAACCTGAGATTGGGATTTGATTTCAAATTGCTTGGGCTTTGAAAAGAATTGTTAAAACTGAATACACACACTCAATTTGAGATTAGATATATAGATATTGTATGCATATAGTTACATATATAGGTGTATATGTATATGGATTCTTGTGAATTGTGTGTTTCAGTTGGGGGTTGGTAGCAGAACATTAGTTTTGGTTGGCTCGAGTTGGCTTGGCATTTGGCCTGGCTTTGCATTTGCAGAGCAATTGCATTGCATTGCCTGGCTTTTCATTTGTAGTAGTTGTATTGCATTGCCTTGGCTTGCCTAGCTTTTTATTTGCAGCATTGCATTGCAGTGGCATAGCAGCAGCTTTGGTTGGCTTGTCTTGCATTGCAGAGCCTTAGCAGCAGTTGCAGCAGCTTGCAAATGCAGCAACAGGCAGTGCTTTGCAGCAGCATGTGTAGTAGACAGGCAGGCTAGGGGGAAATTGGCTGAGATTTCTGAAAATATTAGGGAGGGTGACATCCTAGTCTTTGGTTATAGTATGTATAGCTATATAGATTAGGCTTGTATAGGGTTATATATATGAGGAGTAGGTTAGGGAGCCATTGACAGTAAAAGGGTTTATGAGTGTGCCCTTTGTGTGTGTGAGGATGTGTTTAGAGAGAGGGAGAGAGGCTTTTGTGTCTTGATAGAGAGTGTTGTGTGTTGTTATGAATAGATAGAGTGATAGGTATATAGGTTAGTGTATGTTAGAGTTTTGGCCATCTCTTGCGAAAAGATTGGTGTTTAAGTGGTTGAGAGAGAGGTTAGATAGAGTGTGTTGAGAGTGTTGAGAGTGAAGAGTATGGGTATTTAGAGGGATAGTATCATTTAGGGGTATATATTATGGTGTCCAATTCTCATATAAGTTAGCCAATCCATATGCTTGATTAGCCTTGTATATATATTTAGTCCTTGTATACATAGATGATACTTAGGATATGATAAGTACCCTATATAGCTTGTGTAGTATAAATTAATTTGGGAGATATATATGTATATGATATGGGTAATGTGTTATATCCTTAATTGCGTGATATGGTATAGGTAGAGTTGATTAGATAGTTAACCTATGACCAAGATTGACCTAATTACCTTGTTGACTAGTCTATGTTTGACCAAAACCTTAGTTAGTCTAACTTTAACGTAGATTAGACTAACCTTGCCTAGTTTGACCTTGCTTGACCTTGTATGACTTAGTTTAACTTCTTGTGACCTAATATGACTTGATTTGACTTAGTTTGACTGTAGAGTTGACCAAGGTTGACTTGGACCTAGTTTGACCTAGACAGTTGACCAGGGTTGACTTAGAGTTGACTTTGACCTAGATTGGCCTAAAAATCATGTAGATTGCATCATAAACTTCATTTGTCTTATTTTAAGCATATTATAACCTGTATTCCTCTGTTTAGGACATTGTGACTCTGTTGCAGACATCTGATATTACACTACTCTTTCAGAGTATCAGGCGAGTACATTCTCTGATAGTTCTCTCACTTACTTGTCAATTACTGTACTTCAGTTCTAGTTAGTTGCATGCGATTCTCTATTACAACACGTATGGATATTCTGAATTCATGTATACGATACACATTTATTATCTGGCCTCTATTACTGGAATCATTCTAGAACCATCTACTAGTATCATTATATTCTGGCTGGACTCATCTTGAATCATTGTGTCGAATTTCTGGATTCACTTGCTGGGAGGGAAATACTAGAGTAAGACATGTAGACATACCCATTTCTGGAATCACCCTATGCTGGAATCAAACTGGAATGATAGCCATCTCACACCCGGCCAGGTGTATGATGTGCCGGATTACCTATAGCCGTTTACATGTCGATCTCGGTATTTTAAAACACACTGCTAGAGTATAGGCTGGACTCACCCTGGAATCATTGATCACTATAACTGGAATCGTCCCTTACTGGATTCATCTTGTATTAGATTCATCTTATACTGGACTTATATTGGAGTTACACTTGTCTACATTGCTGTCTGGACTTTATATCATATTACCCTGGTTCAGCTAGTTCTATTTTTACAGTCTTCATTGCTATGATTCTTCTCTTGTTTAGTTATTTACTTTCCTTGCACTTTATTTGTCTTTCTTACCATCACCTGACTATAAACTGCCATATTCATCAATACAACTGTCTATAACTGTTTTATAGTTCTCTGTCATTTACTTGGGTTTTCTGGATGAGATGTGCTCGTTCCTGTCTTGACTGGACCTGTTGTAAATTTTACAGATGATTGCCCTGAGGACACATGCCCTACATATTACTGACCAGGAGATGGCTTAGCTACCTTTGGCCCCGACACTCAGGAGTGATCGGGATTTAGTTTAGTAGACTTGCATCTGTTTTCATTTAGAGCTTGTTGTATAGAATTGAGACTTGAGATTGTTCGAGATGTTATTATTATTTCAGTAGTTATTGTTGTCTTCAATTTCTTAGTTATATTTCTGTGTTATCTTATCGTGCTTAGACTGTGATTGAGTTACACCATATCTTATACTTGTCCTCCGTTCGGAGTTGATCATGATGAGTACACTATATACTGTATGAGTTGATGGTTAGTGAGAGACTTAGAACAGCGTTCTACTGTCGACACTGCGGCGTAGGCTGGGTGTGGGTGCGAGTCGTGACACTCCCCTATCGCCGAGGTGGCCCTCCCAGCGGCTGAGCATCCCCCCTCATCAGACCCCAGCAACACTGCCGTACACTTCTCCGCGGTGGATCTCTCGAACCTATCAGCTTCACTGCCGGGCACCTACGTCATGCTCTTCGCCCCCACCTGCCCTAAAATTAACCGGGTCCAGGCGACGGTTAACACCTGGGGACTCGCTCCGGGATTCAGCCTTGCACCCCTCGATCCTAAACGTATCCTCTTGCATACATCGTCGACTTCCGATGACACAGCAGTCCGGAGTCACAACTCGGGCAGGATAGGAAAACATATGTTCAAGATCGTCATGTGTGCTCCCGATGTTGACTCACCGGCCTCATCGATTGTGTCCACTTAGGTCACATTCCCGAACCTTCCTCTCATTTGTTTCACTCCAACGGTGATACAGCAAATCGTCGGCTCCTTTAGCACTCTCATCTCGGTGGCAGATGAAACCCGATTCGCTTCCAAAGGCCATTACGCCAGAGTTTGCATGGAGATCGACTCTTCCAGAGAGTTGCCGAAGTACATTCTTATCGATCTGGGCAGGAAGACCCACACTCAGCATATCATCTACGATCGGTGCCTCCAAGCCCGCCCAGCCCGCTTTAAGAAGAGGAGGTCTTCCGACAGTCTACCCTCCCGAAACCTCACCACCGTCCTTACCATTCCACTCCCCAATTCACATATTCACTTTGAGTCCGATACAGAACAATCCCGCGCCGCCAACCCTGTCGGCCCCACCGCGTGTCACGCCCCAGAACCAGAATACTGAAGAGCGGGGGTGCCCATAGCCAGCTACGTATTTTGAAATGGCATCCACCTCGCTATAAGGTCACGGCTGTCTAGATATGAGGGTTTACTACAAGCCAACAGTCTCTTAAGGTCAAGCCTATTGTCTCAATCTCAAGCAAGTAATATAGTCACAAGATGTTGACCACCAAATATACAATAAATGGCGTCCCAAATATTACATATCAGCTGATCATGAAGCTAGTCGTACAAAATACTAGGACTAGCAAGAGTTAAGTAATACATGATCAACCCTAAGATTTGTTAATCATGTTTACAGCCCGTAGGCAGACAGTAAGTAAAAGTACATCGAGCTAACAGGTGCTCGTCGGCTAAACGCCTCAAAAGAATAATTTTTACAACAGAGTGAGCGAAACAAAATAGAAAACCCACTCGTAGCCCGGGTTCCTTCTAGTCGCCACCATCGGGCTGGAGGTTCGGTAGATCCTCGGGTGCTGCTCCAAAATCTGGCCACACAAAACCAGCTGGGTCAAACCCCAGAAAGAGCAAGTGCCACAAAAGGGGCCACAAAATAAGAACAAAAGCCAGCATATCAGAACATAAGAAAATAATTACATAATAAAGACAATTATTAAGGAGAAACCTGGCAGGTGATATACGATGAGATAACCATGGAACTCTTCAGATAACCAGGTTACAACCCGTAAACCAAACAAGGACCGGGGTTGTTTCGTCTGAACGGAACTTGGTTTCTCCCACTATTTATCGGCAAGATAAATTACAAGAAATCAGGACCTACAATTAATCATTATTAAGGTAAAGCACGAGTAATCATGTCATGTCATAACCTTGTACAGGATCAGGGCAAGACAAGCGGGACTAGACTCCATCCAATTAATCACGGCCAAGCAAGTACTATGGCTTACTACTTAACTAACTAGGGTTATCACAAGCCTAATTACTAACAAGATGCAAGTGAGAATTTCTCAGTCCCAAGCCCAGCAGACTATCCAGTTATCCTTCCGCGGGTTGAGAGTATAGGTGGGTACATCGCCCGGGAGACAAATATACCCTTAGGTGACTTAGAGGGTGCAACACACGACGGTGTGCTGGAAATGTGCTCTACTCGTCGGCAAGCTACAAGTCCAATTAAAGTGCCCAGATAACGAGATTGCCTGTGACTGGAAATTCTCCATGAACTACACTTTGATCTAGTCATTAGCCTGATCCATATTCAGTATGAATCCCTGACCGTGGGAACCAGGGAGTCACGTCCTAGACATGATGCAAGACAAGACAAGTGGATTGCACAAGCAAGCAAGCAGGAACACCCACGGTGTCAAGTTGATTATACGAGTCAAGTTACAAGTTACAAGTCAAGTCAAGTCAGGAGTGCGCCGCCACGGGCTACTATCAAGTTATCAAGATAAAATCATGTCAGGGTACTTGTCAGGAGTGTGCCACGACGGGCCACTATCATGTCAGGTTGGTCATGTCAGGAGTACACCACTACGGGTCACTGTCGTGTTATGCTAGTTCCTTGTCATACCATGCCATGTACAATAGTCATTCCAAACACATTAAGTAAAATCAAGTTCATGACAAAAGGCGTAAGGATATAAAATGGGCGTAAAATATCTAATAAAATATCAATATACAGGGCTATAGAAGAGCCAGGCTTAGAGAAATAAAACCAAAACTCCAAGAGCCAATGGATTGCGCAAGGGGTCAGGGGGTTGGATTGCGCAGGTGTCAGCTGCGCAGGGTGCCAAGTGCGCAGGGGCACAGGGCACAGGGGCAGATGGCGCATGGGTCCGATTGCGCATGAACAGACTGCGCAGGAGTGAACTGCGCAGGGGTGGATTGCGCATGAGCAGACTGCGCAGGAGTGAACTGCGCAGGGGTGGATTGCGCATGAGCAGACTGCGCAGGAGTGAACTGCACAGGGTGAAGTACGCAGGAATGGTTGGCGCATGGGGCTGAGCGCAGTTCACCATAGGGCAAGCTGCGCGGTCGGCACTGCGCTAAAGAGCGCAGGCCGAGAGGGGCTGCGCAGTCCAACACTGCGCTAAGGAGCGCAGGCTGCAGGCTGCTACTCCAGGCCGAGAAGAACACCAAGAACACCAAGAATTCAAATTTTCATATCTTTGTCAAATCAAAGCCAAATCTAGATTTTTAAAGTTCTAACTTGAGTAAAATTGAATTCTCTTCCACATAGAAGCATCAAAATCCACAAAAACACAACTTAAATAGATCAAAACCATGTAAATCCAAAAATGGGGAAAACTTAGATCTAGAAGAATGGAAACTCCAAATCACAAAATGTCAAGTTCTAATGTTGTTCACCATGGCCTAATCTAGCTATTGGACAAATAAAAAGTGGTTCTCATATGGTGGCAAGGTGCACTTGCCTATAGGTGATGGTGTTGTGTAGAGGAAGGAAGAAGAAGAAGAAATAAATGAAAATAATGAGGAGAGAGAAAAGTAGGTGGGGATTTATGATGGTGGGTTGTGGTGGAATGAGGGGGGAGAATAGGTTAAGGTGTTCCTCTCCTGATAAACCAAACCAAACCAAACCCTCTCCATAAAATAAACCAAGCCATGTAAAAACCCAATTACGAGAACCAAAATCCGCAAGTCAAGTCAATTACAAGTACATGCCAAAATCCAAGAAAATAAAATACAGGTCCGAAATACGTATAAGCCTGATAAAATACGTATTCCGAATATGGGTGTTACAACTCTACCCACCTTAAAAGAATTCCGTCCTCGGAATTTAATCAAGGAGCTGGAGATGTAAAAGCCAGCTATACTATCCACAAGGCTACACTAAGCAAACAATCATACATGCAAGCAAGGGATGGAAAAGCATAAGGTATAAGGAAGACATTATACCTTACGAGTCAAACAGGTAGAGATAACGTGATCGGATATCATCCTCACACTCCCACGTTTGACCTTCCCAAGGAGCGATGAACTCAAGCAACACGAACTAAACTGATAGTCTTGCGCTTGAGGTCTCTCTCTTTGGTCAAACATGGACACGGGCCTTTCCTCATACGAAAAGGTTGGTACCAATAACCGTTTTCGAATGATCTAAGACATGGCTCGGGTCCGGGATATATTGTTATAATTAGGACACATGAAACATGACACGTGTCCCGTATAACGACGGCGAAAAGCAAGATAATAGGACACAGATACCTCTCTGCCGAGTCTGGATCTGGGCCTGGGCGAACTGCTGAAGCCTCTGTTGCTGGAAGGCCTGGGCCTGAGACAACAATGGCCTCGGGGGCTGGTACTGCTGCTGCTGCTGTACTGGTGCTGGTGCTGGTCCTCTTACCGAAGGACTAGTCTGGGCCGATGAGGAGGAACCGGCTCTATTCGAACAGAACCCTATCATGTGGTCCGGTGCTCCACAAGCCAAGCACAATCCCTGTGCTCTGCGACACTCCGAAACAACGTGCCCTGGCTTCCTACAATGAGGGCAGCCCATTGCGGAAGACTGCTTCTGCTTCTGCTGCTGCGGGTACGTCGGGGTTGAATGCTGAACCGACGTAACCGAATCCGTCCTTTGGGGAACTCCAATAGTCAAGGCCCTAGCTGCCGGGGCTGGTGCTGAAGACTGGGTTATCTGGCCGTGAGACTGCTTCCGACCTTCGGTCCTGTCCACGATCCTGTGGGAGGTATACTCATGCCTCCTAGCCGCCCTCAATACTGCATCGAACGTCTGGTGCTCGAACTGCTCGACTGCCAACAAGATCTCCAAATGCAGTCCCTGCTGGAACCGCTGGGCCCTATCAAACTCGGTCGCCACCAAGGTGGGGGCAAACCTACTGAGCCTAGAAAACTCAGATGCATAACTGTCGACTGTTCTGCCTCCTTACTTCAAGTTGGTAAATCTGGTCTGTAGGTCGTACCGAGCCACAGTATCGAAATACTTCGTCTGGAATCTCTCTCTAAACACTGCCCAAGTAATGGGTACCACTAATCCCATGGCTTGTGCCGCCCACCAACTACGAGCTAAGTCCAACAACTGTAGGCGTACCACCGCCACCTTCTCATCTTCGGGGGTCCTGGCTGCTTCTAGAATGACTTCAGTATCCTGGAGCCATGCATCAGCAGCAATAGCATCTTCGCTGCCGTCGAAGAAGGGAGGGTTCAGGCGCTTGAAACTATTCGCTGCACTGTTCCTTGGATGATCGCCTCTGGTCAAAGCATCTGCCACTGTCTGGTGCAAGGCATCTCCTCTGCGATCCTGAGAAGCTATCAAGGTCCTGATGAGACCTACCAAGGTGCCATCGTCAAGTTCTGCAGGCTGGACGGGCCAAACTGGGGGCTCTCCTCCAGTAGGTACGACTCGGGAGGCTACTCCGGAGTGTTGGGCTTAATCTCCAGGTTGCTGGTCCACGGGAGGTGCTCAACCTTGCTGATCGGCAGGGTCAGGTACAGTGTCGCTGAAGAAGACGACACAGGGAAAACAATAAGGAAGGACCAGGACAGATCAATGAAACAAGCACATGATCAAGTCAAGATTCCCAGGGATTCAGAGGATATGAACGGAGATCAAGGAAGAATAATGATTGAGACATCTATCGGTAAACCCTCACATTTCTTGATTGACAAGACCTGCATAGGCCACCACTTAAACCATGTCACGCCCCAGAACCAGAATACTGAAGAGCGGGGGTGCACATAGCCAGCTACGTATATCGAAATGGCATCCACCTCGCTATACGGTCACGGCTGTCTAGATATGAGGGTTTACTACAAGCCAACAGTCTCTTAAGGTCAAGCCTATTGTCTCAATCTCAAGCAAGTAATATAGTCACAAAATGTTGACCACCAAATATACAATAAAAGGCGTCCCAAATATTACATATCAGCTGATCATGAAGCTAGTCGTACAAAATGCTAGGACTAGCAAGAGTTAAGTCATACATGATCAACCCCAGGATTTGTTAATCATGTTTACAGCCCGTAGGAAGACAGTAAGTAAAAGTGCATCGAGCTAACAGGTGCTCGTCGGCTAAATGCCTCAAAAGAATAATTTTTACAACAGAGTGAGCGAAAAAAAATAGAAAACCCACTCGTAGCCCGGGTTCCTTCTAGTCACCACCATCGGGCTGGAGGTTCAGTAGATCCTCGGGTGCTGCTCCGAAATCTGGCCACACAAAACCAGCTGGGTCAAACCCCAGAAAGAGCAAGTGCCACAAAGGAGGCCACAAAATAAGAACAAAAGCTAGCATATCAGAACATAAGAAAATAATTACATAATAAAGACAATTATTAAGGAGAAACCTGGCAGGTGATATACGATGAGATAACCATGGAACTCTTCAGATAACCAGGTTACAACCCGTAAACCAAACAAGGACCGGGGTTGTAACCCTTCGTCTGAACGGAACTTGGTTTCTCCTACCATTTATCGGCAAGATAAAATACAAGAAATCAGGACCTGCAATTAATCATGATTAAGGTAAAGCACGAGTAATCATGTCATGTCATAACCTTGTACAGGATCAGGGCAAGACAAGCGGGACTAGACTCCATCCAATCAATCACGGCCAAGCAAGTACTACGGCTTACTACTTAACTAACTAGGGTTATCACAAGCCTAATTACTAACAAGATGCAAGTGAGAATTTCTCAGTCCCAAGCCCTGCAGACTATCCAGTTATCCTTCTGCGGGTTGAGAGTATAGGTGGGTACATCGCCCGGGAGACAAATGTACCCTTAGGTGACTTAGAGGGTACAACACACGACGGTGTGCTGGAAATGTGCTCTACTCGTCGGCAAGCTACAAGTCCAATTAAAGTGCCCAGATAACGAGATTGCCTGTGACTAGAAATTCTCCATGAACTACACTTTGATCTAGTCATTAGCCTGATCCATATTCAGTATGAATCTCTGACCGTGGGAACCAGGGAGTCACGTCCTAGATATGATGCAAGACAAGACAAGTGGATTGCACAAGGAAGCAAGCAGGAACACCCACGATGTCAAGTTGATTATACGAGTCAAGTTACAAGTTACAAGTCAAGTCAAGTCAGGAGTGCGCCGCCACGGGCCACTATCAAGTTATCAAGATAAAATCATGTCAGGGTACTTGTCAGGTGTGTGCCACGACGGGCCACTATCATGTCAGGTTGGTCATGTCAGGAGTGCACCACTACGGGTCACTGTCATGTTATGCTAGTTCTTTGTCATACCATGCCATATACAATAGTCATTCCAAACACATTAAGTAAAATCAAGTTCATGACAAAAGGCGTAAGGATATAAAACGGGCGTAAAATATCTAATAAAATATCAATATACAGGACGATAGAAAAGCCAAGCTTAAAGAAATAAGACCAAAACTCCAAGAGCCAATGGGTTAAGCAAGGGGGGTCAGGGGGTTGGATTGCGCATGTGTCAGCTGCGCAGGGTGCCAAGTGCGCAGGGGCACAGGGCACAGGGGCAGATGGCGCATGGGTCAGATTGCGCATGAACAGACTGCGCAGGAGTGAACTGCGCAGGGGTGGATTGCGCATGAGTAGACTGCGCAGGAGTGAACTGCGCAGGGGTGGATTGCGCATGAGCAGACTGCGCAGGAGTGAACTACGCAGGGTGAAGTGCGCAGGAATGGTTGGCACATGGGGCTGAGCGCAGTTCACCATAGGGCAAGCTGCGCGGTCGGCACTGCGCTAAAGAGCACAGGCCGACAGGGGCTGCGCAGTCCAGCACTGTGCTAAAGAGCGCAGGCTGCAGGCTGCTACTCCAGGCCGAGAAGAACACCAAGAACACCAAGAATTCAAATTTTTATATCTTTGTCAAATCAAAGCCAAATCTAGATTTTCAAAGTTCTAACTTGAGTAAAATTGAATTCTCTTCCACATGGAAGCATCAAAATTCACAAAAACACAACTTAAATAGATCAAAACCATGTAAATCCGAAAATGGAGAAAACTTAGATCTAGAAGAATGGAAACTCCAAATCACAAAATGTCAAGTTCTAATGTTGTTCACCATGGCCTAATCCAGCTAATGGACAAATAAAAAGTGGTTCTCATGTGGTGGCAAGGTGCACTTGCCTATAGGTGATGGTGTTGTGTAGAGGAAGGAAGAAGAAGAAGAAATAAATGAAAATAATGAAGAGAGAGAAAGGTAGGTGGAGATTTATGATAGTGGGTTGTGGTGGAATGAGGGTGGAGAATAGGTTAAGGTGTTCCTCTCCTGATAAACCAAACCAAACCAAACCCTCTCCACAAAATAAACCAAGCCATGTAAAAACCCAATTACGAGAACCAAAATTCGCAAGTCAAGTCAATTACAAGTACATGCCAAAATCCAAGAAAATAAAATACAGGTCCGAAATACATATAAGCCTGATAAAATACGTATTTCGAATATGGGTGTTACACCGCGCCCCGATCTCTAGCACCCTCAGTGCACACCCACTCGGTATCCAATTTGGATCCAGACCCCCAGGCCCCTCCCAGATCACTGAACATCTTCCGTGCTCCGGTCAGCACCGTTAATCTGTCGAAGCTCCCCTCTACCTCTTCGAATATCCCCTCATTCGCATCGGCCCCTGAACGCACTCATGCCGTCCTCATAGAGAGCACATCAGTCACCGCCTCAATCTTCCCCACCGATCATGCTAACATCTCGAACATAGACACCTCCGATGCTACGGCCACCATAGATCTCCCACTAGGCTGTCAGCAGGAGACCTCTGATTTCTACGTGGCCGTGGAACCACCACATCTCCCAGGGGTAACGCATGCAGCCCCTCTGTGCGGGGCCCCTAACGAAGACCCCTTTTCGAGTACCTCACCTCCCGCTGGCCCCGTCGATTCTCTTCCAGCACCCAACCTCGATAACGAGGCTGCTGCCCTAGCATCGTCTCTCACAGAATCCTTAATCCAATATCATGATTTTTTCGAACGGATTGCGACTATTTTCTTCCCGGAAGAGGCACTCCGGGAACTTCACGTCTTGTGCAACATGGATGCAAATCCCGATCTAGCTTACGCAATCCTCCACAGAATGTTAGAGGTCGAGCAGGCCCTTGATGCGGCTCTCGGCATTCATAACAATGAACACATAAACTTGGAGACCAATTTTGCAAAAAAAATTCTGAATCCCAAGTTGCCCCTCGAGCCGCGGGTGGTGCAGCCTACGCGGGTAGCTCTACAGTCTGTCGCTGTGCCAGCTCCGCCTAGGATACTTCGCTCCTCCAGCAAGGGGAAGGAGCCGTTTAAGTATCCTCCTTAGTTCGGGCCGGTCGGCTCCCCCCTTTCCCCCCCCCCCCGCCGCCCTTCTTATTTTGTTCCCCCCCCCGGGTTATCCCGACAGGATTTGCTTCTTCGTTTTTGTTTTGTAGGTAGGCCTCCTCTCGAGTGGAGGTTTTGTAGGTGCTTGGGGCATCTCCCGGCATCCCAGGTTTGCTTTGAATAAAATTCTCCGTTTCAAAAAATAATTATATATATATATATATATATATATATATATATATATATATATATATATATATATATATATACTCAAAACATCCCGAAACATATCCGAATATCCAAATTCTCGCAATTCTGCCTACTAGGGCTTAGACATGTACCCCACACAAGCAATCTAACTCGCTCATGCGAGCGAAAACGTGAAACGAGACCCGAATGGCCAATTGGCCATTCTAGGGACTCTGGGGTGCCCGATTCGCAATACCGCACGATACGGACACCAAAGATATCCTGATTTGACCCAAATTCTACCCATGAGTCCTAAATAATGATTAGAACCTATTCTAAGTGCTAACTTACCGATTATAGTGTTGGTGCAAAAAGTCAACCGTATGTTGGAACCCGAAAGCCCCGAAAAAGCTCATTTTCACGATTTCTCACGAAACGACCCCACGTATCCAAATATGGACACATACTTAGCCTCATCTTACCCAAAATAACCTAATTTGGTCTAGTTAGTCTAGGGGCAACACCCAAACAAGTCAATTTAGGGTTTTCTCCAAAATTGGCACTAAACCTAGGCCGAAAGTCCCGAATTGAGTCCAATGGATTCCAAACCTCTTCTAATGGATTATCCTACACCTCGGACATCCTCTAATCTGCAAATGACACCAATTAAAAGTAATTACAAAGATTAGTGTGAGGGTTTACCTTTTGGGAGTTGGAATCCCAAGGAAAAGCCCTAAATTCACCTCATTTGTAGGTCTAAGCACAAAATCTATGCTCCTACCACCACCAAGCTAGATCTACCTAGATCAAAATCACAAATGAGAGATAAACAAGGTTAGAACCAAGATTAGAGAGAGATCTAGAGAAATGGAAGAGATTTACTTACTTTTGGAGCTTAAAATGCAAAGAGAAAAGAAGGATTTTGTGGAATGAGAGAAAAGGAAGAGCGAGAGAGTGTTCTTGCAAATGAGAGAATGGGGGTGCATATTCTGGCCGGCCATATAAAAGGGGTGTTTGGAGCATTGTGCAAAGTACAAATGCCCTCCAAGTTAAAGAATAGAAGGGTTTGAGTTGGGGTCAAAATGGTAACTTGGAAATTCTAAATTTCAAGTTCTAAATCTAATTCTAAACTCTAATTCCCACTAAAATCAAATAGGATTAGTCAAAATAAATATCTAGGTTTGGTCATGAAAAGTTGGACGGGTCTAATTGGGTCCAAAACTAACTCGGGTTACTAACACAAGTCGAAATAAAACAAAATTCAAACCCGATCAAATAAAATCCCAGAACACAATATTAATAAATAAATATTCATAAAAATATTAGAATATTAAAAATAATAAATTTTCCCACAATTTTGAAAACTTGAAGTCACAAATCTACCCCCCTAAAAATAATTTTGTCCTCAAAGTTAAAGTTGGTTGTACTCTTCTCTAGGCCAAACCTCCAACAGTCAAGGTTGAAATTTCTATCTAGCAACACACAAGATCAAGGTCCTATTGGTCGCGATTTTATAGTCTCAACATGGTCACTACACTATCTAGCATAACAAAAATATAATTCAAGAGGTACTATTGGAACATACTACAGTCATGGAAAGGACGGAAAAAGAATGAAAGACAAACCTGCTAATCCATCACCTGTAGCATCGGTCTCCTCAACAGTCAAGGAAAAAGTAATGTCCGGCTGGGTACATCCCTCTATCGACATGGGACATGACGCTGTTCCACAGGTGGCCTAACTCCAGTCTATTCCCTTGGTATGGACACTGTCCAGGACAATGAAGGGTATCCCCAATTCGAGTCAAAAAATAAAAGTGACATCGTGGGATGAATCAAGAGTGGGTCTTGTGTCAGGAAAGTCGTACGACAAAATGAAGCACAAGATGGTATGTCTGAGTGGGACACGAAGGTCATGGATGTAGGGTGTCTTGTCTAGATCATACATATGAAGTTGGTTTTGAAAAAACAGCTAGTTTTGTGCTCCTAAATTAAAAGTCATGGCAATGTACATATGATAATCATAAATAAAGTGGGAAGGGTCAAATGGCCCAAATTGATCCAAAAATTATGATACAAAAGTAGTACAAAGGAACAAGTTTGAGTGGGACATGATATATCAAAATAAAGATAATCTTGTCTATTACAAACTCGTGAAGGGAGTTTCCTGAGATTGACATCTTTGACCCTCTAGAAATCAAAGTGACGGAAGAACATCATCAATATTAACAGAAGTAAAATAATAAAGATGACATGTTAGGACCCTTCTGAAGATACAATCTGACAATCATACGCGTCTGTCCAAAATCATGATACTTAGAATCCTTGCCACGCTAGTAAGCAAGGCTGCGATAAACGGTACGGTCCATAACTGGGGTATGTACCTCTATAATCATGTTGTCTGGAATCCTCGCTACGCCGACTAGTATAGCTGCGAGAAATCCAAAATCTCATTATCAAGATATGTACATCTGAAGTCAGGTCTCTACGTTCTCGCCATGCCAGCTAATATAGCTGAGATAAACTCTAGGCTCCATAACAAAGTAGATATTTTAGTTTCCCTGTTATTTTTGTCGACATATGTTATCAGAAGATGCCGTAACTTTGGCCATAACATTCATCTTGATATGAAAAGTCAAGTCAACGATGATCCATCAAAATCAAATTTGATAACGAGGAGTAAAGGTCAACGGAAGCAAATTTCAAATTGATATTTAAACAAGATTCTCAATGGTCGTCCCAGACGTTTGCAAACATTATTGACCAGGATAATGCCTCCCCCGGTCATAATCTTGCAAGGCCTACCCAGAAATTCGGTAATAATATTATGTCTAAAAGCAAGAGAAACAGACACAAAACTGTGCGTAGCACCCGAGTTAAACAAAGCTAATACAGGAAAAGAATCGAGTAGAACAGAAATGCCACTACATCTCCCATGGGCTCAGTCTCCTCAGCTTCCAGCACGAACGCTCTATCCTGGAAAGCTTTCCTCTGTTAGACAAAACGCTGCGGATGCGTCTGAAGTGGCGGACCCTGTCACGACCCATACCCACTGTGAGGGTACGAGTACGTAACAGCGCCCAGTCTACGCCGCAGTATCGGCGGTAGAACGCTGTCCTAGGTCAATCATCTAACAATATATAAGGTACATGTACAGTATATGCACTCCGAATGGAGATGACATAGCAATACAATCTCAATCACATCTAAGGTGGAATACGATAAAGATAGATAGATATGAACAGAAGAAAATCCATAGAGGTATAATCCAGGTAAGGACTAAGTGTCTATGATAACATCTCCACAACATCCAATGAAATAACTCCCAATATAGACAATAATGTATCAATGAGAAAGACAAGTAAGAGTCTAAGCTATCTATACTAAGCATGGGTATTATCCTCAGCAGCTGTCTGAACCACTCCAGGGGTCCAGGTCGCGAGTGTCATCTAGGCAAGCTCCAAAGTAAGGGGTGCAGGGTTCCTCATCATCCTTTATAAAATTTTCAACAGGTCCAGTCAGGACGGGAGCGAGCACAATACATCTCACACAGATCATAACTGGTTAGAAAATATAGACATGCAAGAAAGTATGATACATGAAACTGAAAGAAAGTACATGATGTAAACAGAAAGTGAATTGTAATAAAAATATCTACTGTAAGTAGAGAGCTACCAGTGACTAGTGATTTAGAGTACAAAGTTGATATGTGAACGGCTGGATTTGCACATGGCTATACTAAAGAGGCGTACATGGCTATACTACTTTAGAATTGTTCACATGACTATTTATACTCCCCCATACCCCAACCAATACACAAGGATCCAGACAAGTTATGTTACGTACATGGTTTTCACATGAAGCCCATAAATGGGTGTGCATGAAGTATACATGAGAGCTCATACATGAGTGCACATGAAGTTCACATGGGTGCCCATAAATGGGTGCACATGAAATTCACATGAAGGCTCATAAATGAGCGCACATGATGTATAGGTTATACATGAGATTCATAAGAAACACGATCGAACATGATATCATATGAGAGTACATGAACGAGCACGAACGAGCATGTAGCACATGATAAACATGAATAACATGAGAGCGAGGAATACACGATGTACATAAACATATGACATGATGTATCCGATGCTCCCGAGGGGGATAGCATCGCCTGAAAGGATCCATATAGTATCAATCCATGATAATATTGTGACAGTATCAAATAAGGTAAACTAGAGCAGGAATATAATTCTAAGCAAGTTATGAAATGATCAGAGAATGTACTCGCCTGGTATCTGAATGTATGAAGTAAATGTACCGTTCGAGATGAGGTACCTGACTCCTAGTTAGAGCAACACAAGTCAAGATGTATACAGGGGATGATAATAGTAATCTACAATGCATCTGCAAGTTGTATAGGTCAAACTAGACCAAAGTCAACACTTGGTCAACTCCAGTCAACTATACTAGTCAAACTAGGTCAACTAGGCCACTCCTAAGTCAAACAAGTCTCACTAGGCCTAACTAGTCTATTCTAGCAAGCCCTCATCAAATCTAGACTATACAAGCCAACTATACCCTATACTGGCATTCAAGCCACACGCAAAGGCTATGAGCCCTAGGCTATAGGCTATATTACCTATAAACCAAACCATAAATCACATATACACATATCAATATATATATCTAATATAAAATAGTGCACATATATAATATATAGGCTACCTATATGTGCATCTCACATATATATATATATATACATGTATATATGTATATACATTGAATATAGGAAACTAAAAATCATGCATATACATAGAGGATAGGAAAAGGCACATGTGCATTTGTGTTCATGTGTGTGTGTTTGTGTTGAGAGTACAAGAGGGTGTCAATGTGTGTTATGAGTGACAAGAGTGTGTGTGTGATATTCTGAAACAGAAAACAGTAAAGTAACATAGATATAGGAATAACAGTGAATGGTATTAGGAAATGTGTAGTGTTAGGCAATGTGTGTGGAGTGCAATTAGGAAATAGGAAAAAACAGTAAGCTAACATTGGTTCACATGACAGTCTATATGAAAACAGTGAAGGTAAAACCTAGAGTGTACCAAGGGAATTAGTGTAATACATGTGTGATCCTGGAATCAGTGATATAGGAAATCTGGAAATACATTAACAGTTCACATGTAAACTCAATCTCAGGTTTAAGGAAAGGAAATCAATGTTCAGCTTTGTGAAATGGATTGACAGTTTACATTGAATAGATTCTCAGGTTATTAAGGAATAAATTGACAGTGAACTTGATACCATGTATGAATTAACATTCAATGATCAATCAATTAACTAATTAACCCGAGGCATAATCAATGTGAATCCAACTCCAAATCAGTTCTCAGATATTGGAATCATGTGGCAGTTTGATATTGAATCAAAATTAGTTTTAACATTCAAGAATCTATTCCTAGTTATTAGGATCAATTCGACAGTTAAATAACAAATCAGTGAACAATTTACAGTGAGCAATAATCCCAAATCCCACATTTGAATTCAACTATGAAACAACTAATACAAGTATGAGAAATCACATTAAATGATCATTCCATTTCAGTTTAAAAAGAAGGAAAAGGAAACCAATTCTCAGTTAAGGAAAGGAATCAATCATTCAATTTTTAGTTAAAACTGGGAAACCAATTCAATGTAACAGCCCACAACATCTCAGGATAGCATGGTGTCAAGTGAGGGTGTCTCAGGTTCAATATGACAGGAAACATGAAGGAAGAGGGTGTGTGAGAGAAATATAATAGCATGTGTGTGTGTGTACAATACAAAACAAGACTTAGTGAAATCAATTCCCAGGTTTTAAAAGGCTCTCAGGTTCCAGATTTCTCAGTGAGTGTGTGTGCATATGGTGTGTGTGGTTATTAGAAACAGTGATGTGGATATAGGTGGCTGTCAATGACAGTTAAGTCCCAATCACAAATTTTGAAATCAATTTACCCTATCTCAACACCAAGTCATTAACTAATCTCAATGAAATTCCTAAACCAACATTTAAGAATACAAGTACACATGTATGGAATTTAAACATGGCAAACTTACATCAATTCAGTTATTTTCAAATTAACACATGACAGTGCAAATGTTGGGGAATCGAGTGAAACAGCAATAAAACGCAGGAATCAAGTTTTATATGGCATTTGACAGTTCATATGGATTCACAGTTAACCCAATGTGAATCCAATCTAACATACATCATCCTAGCAGCAGTCTAACATAATAGAATGGGTGAAACATAGCTAATTTAACATTCCACATCAGTTTAGAATGGAATTCACTTCCAGATTTGAGGAATCAGTGAAAAGTTCTAAGAAAGTGGCAGTTAACATTAATTCAGATTGATATACATACAATAACCAACGATGTGTGTCTATAGAACATCATCCAACAGTGCAATTATGCACATATAAATTTAAAACCAATTCTTATATCAACCTACAGTAAAGATGCAAAAAATAAAATTAGGAAACAGTCTTCCCCATTCAGTCGGGTATCAGTGAACCCCAGTCTCGATCCCAAAATCAATAAAATCAAATCAAAAATTTCCAAAACAGGTGTACACAAGTGTTCCTCACATCAATACGTGTCATGGGGGTCCATTCGTGTCCAGGAAACTGGACACGAAGTGTCCAAACAATAAAAATAAAGAATCAGTGACTCAACGTGGCCTCGTGCAGCCGTATCGTGCACGATTGCGCACAACATAGGGCACGAACACCTATGGGCTCGTACACACACGAAGAGAGGGTGTAGGGCTAGGGTTTAAAGTTCCTGACACGAGTCCAAGTCATGTCTGCACGCGAGACGAAAGCCGTGTCAGTGGCCTCTTCCCGCACGGAACAGTGCAGTGCATTAACGGTGTACTCATGTTTTCGTGTCCGATACGACACGACGTGTCCTGAAACTTGAGGGGGGGTCTGTCAGACACTAGACTGACCTCTGTGTCAAAGGAAACGTGTCCAAGTGACACAGACACTGTGCACGAATCCTTGCGTAGCAGGGCACTGCCCTAAGGCTGCTGCGGGCGTGTTCGTGTCCGTTTTGGACATGGACACGACTCAAATTCATGCTCAGTCTGTACGAAATATAATATACACATATAGATCTTTCATTCCATGCAATTAGTTCCACAAAAATTAGAAATAAAATCCTCACAGACATTTCATCAAACACCTACTGTATGCACCGATACGTGTCCGATACGGACACAAAATGGACACCACTCGACACCAAACCTATGCTAACAGCTAGGGGACTCCTAGGGCTTCCTATCCATGCAGAGAAAACAAAATTTGGTGAAGAAAATAGGGATTTACCTATATGTTGAAATTCTAATAAAAAGCTCCAAAGGGGGGTTTCTCCTTGTTAGCCAAACTCTCCAAATTGCTCTCCAACTGGGATTGGCCTCCATGAACAGTAAGAGGAAGCTTATTAGAACCTAATGTGGTTTGGGAAGAAAAGGAATTAAAATGGAATTTCTAGGGCTTTAGGAAGTTTAGAACTAACATTTCTTTCCAACTTTGCAACTCTTTCTAAAGGGAGGCTAACCTAATGGAAGAGAGTATAAATAGGTGGAGATTCCTATGTGGGTGTGGCCAGCCATAGAATTAGGGTTAGGGTTAGCTAATGGGTTGGGCTTTGGGCCTCTACTTGTTAAGTCATAAGTCATGATTCCAATGTCCTTAAGTCATGAACCAAAACCCCTAACCAATAGGTCACCTATTGCTAATCTTGATTCTAATGACTAAACATGGGTTAACTTAGATTAGACTAGGATCACATAACCTAACCAAGGCACTCATAACTAGGGTTAGGTAATTGGTCAGTCCACCAAGGTCAATATTAGTCAAAGTCAACCTATTCAACCATCATTCAAATCAACTCAAAATAAATCATAAATTCAAATAAATTATATTAAATTCAAATAACCCTAAAAATGAAAAAATACCCTCTATGCTAAAATGACAAATAAGTATCCAATAACATGGTTAGGCTCTAGGTCAACCAGTCTCCAAGGTTACACTATCAAAACACCAAAATCATAAGTCATGATTTAAAATAGTTTTAAAATGATTAAGAAACACCAAAAATCATATCATGATTTAAATATCATTATTAAAAGACTAAAATTACAAAATTTTAAAATTATCCTTATTTTAGAAACTGGGTGTTACAAGTCTACCCTCCTTAGAAAAATTTCGTCCTCGAAATTTAAGATGGTATTAGTCCTTCTAGGTCAAACACCCCACAATCAAAGTCTCAAACATACCGTCAGATAATCATATGCGTCTGTCCAAAATCATGATACTCAAAATCTTCGTCGTACTAGTGACCAAGGCTACGATAATCACAGATTCCTCGACTAAGGCACATACCTCTAGAATCATGGTATTTAAAATTTTTGCATTGCCGCATGCTTGGCAACGAAACCTTAAATTCTCACACCCGAGAAATACGTCCTAAATTTGACTATATGTCCTCACTATGCCAGCTAATACGACTATCGAAGATTCTAGATTCCATAACTGGGTGACCTAGCCCATATGATTCATCTTAGAAGAAAATCAAACATAACACAAGAACAACAGGACAAAATTGATCAACCAACAAGGAACAGAGGGAATCGAATTTCAAGACAGCTATAAGAGGCAATTACGGAAGTGGAATCAAAAGAATGGAACCTGCAACTAGATCTCAAACGGCCTGAGCATCCTCGACTATCCTGGCGAAAGCTCGTCTCTGCTGGCCTCCCCTGGCCTGCTGCTGATGCTGCATGTACCTTTGCTGCTGAGTCGGTAAGGGTAATCTTTTCTGCTGGCCTACCGGAGCCCTAGCTCCTGCTCTCTAAACTGTCTGTCCCGATGACTCAGGACACTCTCTCAGCCGATGATCGGATCCTCCGCAAAGTAAACATCTGCCCAGCCTCTTCCAGCATTTGCCCCAATCGTGCCCTGGTCTCTTACAGAAGGGGTAAATAATGACAAGCTGCTGTTCCCGGGCCTGCTGCTGCCTCTGTGGCTGCTGTGCCTGCTGAAAGGGTACACGGTCCTGAAACTGCCGCTGCTGAAGGTAGGCCCTCGGTTGCTGAAACTGTAGGGGTGGCATCTGCTGCGAATACTGTGGCTAAATCTGCAAGCGGGGCATCTGCTGCGGATACTGCTGCTGAATCTGCAAGTGGGGCCTCTTGGCCGGGTCCGCACTGCTACTAGCTCCCTGAGTGTCTTGCATCCTCTTCTTCTTCAGCCCAAGATCGTCCTCCGCTGTCATGGCTCCTACCAGAATCTGCTCGAAAGTGGCATCGCGGTCGCTCTTGGTATATGACTTGATCTCCCTGATCAAACCCCTACGGAACCTCTTCGCCTTCCCGGCCTCGGTAAGGTCCTCGATGAATCTGCTCAAACGACAGAACTCTCCTGCGTACTCCTCAACGGTCTGGTTCCCCTGAACCAAACTCTCGATCTGCACCTCCAAAGCACGGAGTGTTGTATCGGGAAAGAATTTCTCCTTGTATAGTTTCTTGAACGCTGCCCAAGTCTGATCGACTGTACCAACCCTCGGGTCCGTCTAGTACCAAGTACGGGCCAAGTCCTGCATTTGACTGGCGGCTGCCTCGATCTGTAATCCTACTGGTATCTGTGCCAATCGGAATATCTCCTCAATGTGCTCTATCCAATCGTCAGCTTATATGATGCCCTCTGTACCCTTGAAGTCTCGGGGTCCCATCTTCTTAAAGGATTGGATGTTTGGAGTCCTCGGCTGATATGGCTGCATCTGACCTCCCTGTGGCTGAGCAGGCACCAGCTCTACTGTCGTCCTGACCAACTGGTGAATATCTTGTATGCTCTGTTGGATATCAGCAGACTGGCTCTGCTGCATCGGCTGCTGAGACTCCAAGAATTACTGGAAAAGGGTAAACATCTGGGCCGCATCTACTGTCCCTGAAGGTAACTGCTGCTGATACATATCTGGAATAACGGAGAAAGACCTCCGGACAGGTGGAGGTGCACTCCCAAAAGCTGCAGACGCTCCTATATGAGCAGAAACATGAGGTGCTGTGGTCCCAGCATCCACAATCAGGCGAGGGGTGGTAGGCCTCTCGCTAGCGTCTGCTAGACCAGAGCGATGCGATCGTGTCTCGATCACCATCCTGGAGACAGATCAAACAAGGAATCAATACTGAGATAGAAATGATAATTCAAGGGAGGACAGTTATTCAAGGAAGTATCAGGAATTTAGATGGCAGGGATCCAGTTAAGAGTTTTTCCTAATGTGATTGAGTACCTCAAAATAATCCTAATCCTACTACAGGCTGTAGTGATACTCTAGTTCGAATACTACTACACTAACTCGACCTGTATGGGCCACCACTAAAAATGTGTCACGACCAGCACCCACTGTGAGGGTACGAGTACGTAACAGTGTCTAGCCTACGCCGCAGTATCGGCGGTAGAACGCTGTCCTAGGTCAATCATCTAACAATATATAAGGTACCTGTACAGTATATATACTCCGAATAGAGGTGACATAGCAATACAATCTCAATCACATCTAAGGTGGAATACGATAAAGATAGATAGATATGAACAGAAGAAAATCCACAGAGGTACAATCCAGATAAGGACTAAGTGTCTATGATAACATCTCCACAACATCCAATGAAATAACTCCCAATATATACAATAATGTATCAATGAGAAAGACAAGTAAGAGTCTAAGCTATCTATACTAAGCATGGGTATCATCCTCAGCAGCTGCCTGAACCTCCCCAGGGGTCCAGGTCACGAGTGTCATCTAGGCAAGCTCCAAAGTAAGGGGTGCAGGATTCCTCATCATCTTCTGTAAAAAAAATAACTGTCCAGTCAGGATGGGAGCGAGCACAATACATCTCATGCAGATCATAACAGGTTAGAAAATATAGACATACAAGAGAGTACGATACATAAAACTGAAAGAAAGTACATGATGTAAACAGGAAGAGAACCGTAATAGAAATATCTACTATAAGTAGAGAGCTACCAGTGACTAGTGATTTAGAGTACAAAGTTGACATATGAACGGCTGGATTTGTACATGGCTATACTAAAGAGGCGTACATGTAACTTTGGAATTGTTCACATGACTATTTATATTCCCCCATACCCCAACTAATACACAAGGATCAAGACAAGTTATGTTACGTACATGGTTTTCACATGAAGCCCATAAATGGGTGCACATGAAGTATACATGAGAGCTCATACATGAGTGCACATGAAGTTCACATGGGGGCCCATAAATGGGTGCACATGAAATTCACATGAAGGCTCATAAATGAGTGCACATGAAGTATAGGTTACACATGAGATTCATGAGAAACACGACCGAACATGATAGCATATGAGAGTACACGAACGAGCGCGAACGAGCATGTAGCACATGATAAACATGAATAACATGAGAGCGAGGAATACACGATGTACATGAAACACACGACATGATGTATCCGATGCTCTCGAGGGGGATAACATCGCATGAAAGGATCCATATAGTACCAATCCGTGATAATATCGTGACATCATCAAATAAGGTAAACTAGAGAAGGAATATAATTCTAAGCAAGTTATGAAATGATCAGAGAATGTACTGGCCTGGTATCTGAATGTCTGAAGTAAATGTACTGTCCGAGATGAGGTACCTGACTCCTAGTTAGAGCAACACAAGTCAAGATGTATACAGGGGATCTAACTCCACTTCCCGATTTTTTTTTAAAATAAATAATTAGATTTCTAAAAATTATACAATTGATATTATTAGCTTTAAATAATAAATTAGTTTTAGTTAATAAAATTTTGGATGATATATTTTTGGAGGGAATTTATTTTGGGCTACTTTACAAATTTGAAAAGTTGTTGTAACAACTTTGGGCCCCATGTGAATTCTTAACTGATTTTTTTATCCATTCTTGAATTAATAAAAAGGGGGTTTTTGTAAAAATTATTAGAGTGGAGGGATCAATTTAGGAATAAGGAAAAGGGGGAGGGGCTAAGTGAGAAACTTCCTAGAGTGGAGGGACTAAATCGAAAAGGGGGGTGGCTGGTGTATTAATGCTGTGGTTTGGAGAGAGATTTCATTCAGTTATATTTTTTCTTTCTTCTGTTTAATTTTTCCCTTTAAGTTCCTCTCTTCCCCGAGAGCTTGGTGCGACGACAAACCCGACGGCGGCGACGACGATCCTGGCGGCGACGGCAACGACTCCGACCGCAAAGGCAGGAGAGATATAGCAAAGGTGATGAAGGCGGTGGCGCATCCCTGTTTCCACAGCGACTCAACCAGTCGAACCACCCGTTGCCGGTGCAGCACAGCTCAGAGTGTCCCCGACGATCACCGTAAGCACAGTTTCGTTGACCTGTTCTTCCTCTCATAATTTTTTGATTCGATCCTTTTCATCTTGAATTTATTAGTTGTTTCGATCAACTTCAGATCCAGAGTCGGATCCAGAGTTCGTAGTTGTCTCGATCTGCAATTTCGGACGAATTAAGAAATCCAGATCACCTCGGATCCATCCACTGGTAAGATCGATCTATCCATTTGAATCCTATGGGTTATGACTGTCTGTGTTCTGTTTTCTTCTGGTCGAATGAATTATTTCGAAATTGATGTATATTTTTGGGTTGATTCGGATTGGGAATTGTTAGCAGCTTGATTTTGTATCTATGAAATTTTCGTGGCTCAATTATTCCTAGTTTAATGACGTTTGTCTCAAACGACGTTGTATTGAAACTTTTTGGTTTTATGTCCAAACAGAGTCCCGATTTCCAAATTCTTCTCCGAGACTCGTGTCCGACTCATCGTAGCAGCACGTTTGGCATCTGCTTCTTTCTGCAGGTATACACTATTTTGTAATTTATATTTTTGCTCCAGTACAGTATTTAAGTGTTCGGCCAAGATTAGAGTAAAGGTAGCAGCTCGTTCGTGTCCCGCTTGTTCGTGTCCAGGACCGATCGTGTCAGGGAAGGGGAATCCGACAGTTGCAGATTGATTTATGGGGTGTCGGCTAGTATCCAGATTGTGTCCAGGTGGTTGGTGTGTACCGTTGTGTAGCTGTTGGACTGCTATGTTGAGGGACTGTTGATTTGGTTTTGCATTATGAGTCATTTTGTATTATAAGTCATTTTGATTTCATATGTATTATAAGTCATTCTTGTTAATTCTTACTTATATCTGCATCTGGGAGTAGTAAATTTTGCTAAATTTAAGTAGCCCTTAGGCTACAGTACTTTTGAAGTTTGGTTGTCCATTTCTTTGAGGATGTGCTGGATTTGAATTAAACTCTTAGTGCGGATTATTCAACTGGGATTGGGAGACTTGAGTTTACATTTGTTTGTCATTCTTTTCTGTTGGCAGTGAGCTGGGATTGGGAGACTTTAGTTTATATTTTGTTGTCATTCTTTTCTGTTAGCAGTGAGCTGGGATTGGGAGACTTGAGTTCATATTTTAATTGTAATATTGGGTGACCATTGGCAGGGAGACTGGGGGCTTTTAGTCCATTTGCTGCATTATTTTTATGTGTAATAAATTATGATGTTGGAATGAGTATATGGCAAGACTTAGACTAATCCTTGGGAATTATAGATGCTGGAGTGGTAGGATTTGATTTTATGTCTTATTACCATTGAGAGTATTAAGCCTTCATAGAAATTCTGCTAATAATATGCTGAATTAAAATATAGTTTTCCAAAAGCAAATATTATCTTATTTAGATTTTGTCAATAGGATAAATGTTCTTATTAATATTCTTACTTAATTAACATTGTAGGACTTGATGACTTACCAATAAGTGTATGTTATATAATCTAAGATTATTTAAGCTAAGGGCCATTATCTCCTAAGAGATTAAATTAGAATTATTATAAAGTAGAACTACAATACCAATTTAGAGATTATGTTAGTTCATAACCAACTTGTACAAATTATAAATACAGGAAGACATCCAGTTCCTAATTACCAGTACTTTTCGGAGCCAGGCAAGTAGTTTTCTACGGTCTTGTACATTTACATTCCTGTACCCTTTCTTGTGACACGTCATAGCACGACATCATATACTCCTGTATTCTTGTAGTCTTGCTCTTGTACTTGTTAGTGTCGGGTGGGGAAATATACTAGCCATGTGACCAATCCCGGTTACTATATATTCCTGTGCCTAGCTTAGGCCTCGCACTGTGTACGCGGGTCCTAAGTCGTACCATATTCATGTACTCCTGTACATGTACTCACCCCAGCCGGTCACATGGACTAGATGTATTTCGATATTGTGTACTTGTCATGTCTGGTACTTCAGGATTATAGTTTCATTCCTGTACTTTACATGTTCCTGTACTTTACATTCTTGTACTATAGATCCTGTACTCATTTCCTGTATTACTTTCTTGTACTTTCCTATTGATTCCTGTATATCTTTTCATGTACCCCTATACACATTTCATATCATGTTCATGTTTCATTACCTAGAACTATACTTTACTCTACTCCTGAATAGG
The DNA here is from genome assembly GCA_029216955.1 of Iris pallida. NCBI lineage: Eukaryota > Viridiplantae > Streptophyta > Magnoliopsida > Asparagales > Iridaceae > Iris > Iris pallida. Next base: position 17,834,819 of record JANAVB010025399.1, on the reverse strand, counting down.
ATATGTTGCAGGTATGCTTGCAGGACATTGTTCTACTCTATGGGCCAGAGCCCAGGATTTAGCTGAGCAGGATGAGGCTTCAGGTTTAGATTACTTAGCTTTACTTTGAGATATTGACTTTAGAGTTTATAGCACTTTTCATTCTTGTTGATTCTGGTACATTATGATATCCAGATTTTTGGATTATGTGATCATTCTGGGATACGTTTTTAGATGCTATGATTCTACACTTTCATGTTTATCTGGTTAGTTTTCCCTAGCTTGGTACAGCTTACTTCGTCGTGTCTAACGACGAAGGCTGGGCGTGTCCGACTCGTGTCCGATTATTCGGGAGCGGGTCGTGACAAGGGATGATAATAGTAATCTACAATGCATCTGCATGCTGTCTAGGTCAAACTAGACCAAAATTAACACTTGGTCAACTCCAATCAACTACACTAGTCAAACTAGGTCAACTAGGCCACTCCTAAGTCAAACAAGTCTCACTAGGCCTAACTAGTCTATTCTAGCAAGCCCTCATCAAATCTAGACTATACAAGCCAACTATACCCTATACTGGCATTCAAGCCACACCCATAGGCTATGAGCCCTAGGCTATAGGCTATATTACCTATAAACCAAACCACAAATCACATATACACACATCAATATATATATCTAATATAAAATAGTGCACACATATAATATATAGGCTACCTATATGTGCATCTCACATATATATATATATATATATATATATATATATATATATATATATATATATATATATATATATATAGGAAACTGAAAATCATGCATATACATAGAGGATAGGAAAAGGCACATGTGCATTTGTGTTCATGTGTGTGTGTTTGTTGAGAGTACAAGAGGCTGTCAATGGGTGTTATGAGTGACAAGAGTGTGTGTGTGATATCCTGAAACAGGAAACAATAAAGTAACATAGATATAGGAATAACAGTGAATGGTATTAGGAAATGTGTAGTGTTAGGCAATGTGTGTGAGTACAATTAGGAAATAGGAAAAAACAGTGAGCTAACATTGGTTCACATGACAGTCTATATGAAAACAGTGAAGGTAAAACCTAGAGTTACCAAGGAAATTAGTGTAATACATGTGTGATCCTGGAATCAGTGATATAGGAAATCTGGAAACACATTAACAGTTCACATATAAACTCAATCTCAGGTTTAAGGAAAGGAAATCAATGTTCAGCTTTGTGAAATGGATTGACAGTTTACATTGAATAGATTCTCAGGTTATTAAGGAATAAATAAATTGACAGTGAACTTGATACCATGTATGAATTAACAATCAATGATCAATCAATTAACTAATTAACCCGAGGCATAATCAATGTGAATCCAACTCCAAATCAGTTCTCAGATATTGGAATCATGTGGCAGTTTGATATTGAATCAAAATTAGTTTTAACATTCAAGAATCTATTCCTAGTTATTGGGAACAATTCGACAGTTAAATAACAAATCAGTAAACAATTTACAGTGAGCAGTAATCCCAAATCCCACATTTGAATTCAACAATAAAACAACTATTACAAGTATGAGAATTCACATTAAATGATCATTCAATTTCAGTTTAAAAAGAAGGAAAAGGAAACCAATTCTCAGTTACGAAAAGGAATCAATCATTCAATTTTTAGTTAAAACTGGGAAACCAATTCAATGTAACAACCCACAACATCTCAGGATAGGATGGTGTCAAGTGAGGGTGTCTCAGGTTCAATGTGACAGGAAACATGAAGGAAGAGGGTGTGTGAGTGAAATATAATAGCATGTGTGTGTGTACAATACAAAACAGGACTTAGTGAAATCAATTCCCAGGTTTTAAAAGGCTCTCAGGTTCCAGATTTCTCAGTAAGTGTGTGTGCATATGGTGTGTGTGGTTATTAGGAACAGTGATGTGGATATAGGTGGCTCTCAATGACAGTTAAGTCCCAATCACAAATTTTGAAATCCATTTACCCTATTTCAACACCAAGTCATTAACTAATCTCAATAAAATTCCTAAACCAACATTTAAGAACACAAGTACACATGTATGGAATTTAAACATGGCAAACTTATATCAATTCAGTTATTTTCAAATTAACACATGACAGTGCAAATGTTGGGGAATCGAGTGAAACAACAATGAAACGTAGGAATCATGTTTTATATGGCATTTGAGAGTTCATATGGATTCACAGTTAACCCAATGTGAATCCAATCTAACATACATCATCCTAGCAGCAGTCTAACATAATGGAATGGGTGAAACATAGCTAATTTAACATTCCACATCAGTTTAGAATGGAATTTACTTCCAGATTTGAGGAATCAGTAAAAAGTTCTAAGAAAGTGGCAGTTAACATTAATTCAGATTGATATACATACAATAACCAACGATGTGTGTCTATAGAACATCATCAAACAGTGTAATTACGCATATATCAATTTAAAACCAATTCTTATATCAACCTACAGTGAAGATGCAAAAAAATGAAATTAGGAAACAGTCTTCTCCATTCAGTCGGGTATCAGTGAACCCAGTCTCGATCCCAAAATCAATAAAATCAAATCAAAAATTTCCAAAACAGGTGTACACAAGTGTTCCTCACATCAATACGTGTCATGGGGGTCCATTCGTGTCCAGGAAACTGGACACGAAGTGTCCAAACAATGAAAATAAAGAATCAATGACTCAACGTGGCCTCGTGCAGCCGTGTCGTGCACGATTGCGCACAACATAGGACACGAACACCCATGGGCTCGTGCACACACGAAGAGGGGGTATAGGGCTAGGGTTTAAAGTTCCTAACATTAGTCCAAGTCCTGTCTGCACGCGAGACGAAAGCCGTGTCAGTGGCCTCTTCCCGTGCGGAACAGTGCAGTGCATTAACGGTGCACTCGTGTTTTCGTGTCCAACACGACACGATGTGTCCTGAAAATCGAGGAGGGGTCTGTCAGACACTAGACCCAACTCTGTGTCAAAGGAAACGTGTCCAAGTGACACAGACACTGCACACGAATCCTCGAGTAGCATGGCACTGTCCTAAGGCTGTTGCGGGCGTGTTCGTGTCCGTTTTGGATACGGACACGACTCAAATTCGTGCTCAGTCTACACGAAATATATTATACACATATAGATCTGACATTCCAAGTAATTAGTTCCACAAAAATTAGAAATAAAATCCTCACAGACATTTCATCAAACACCTACTGTATGCACTGATACGTGTCCGATACGGACACGAAATGGACACCAAACTTGTCACGACCCGCACCCGCTTTTCGGATACGAGATGTGTCCAAGCCAGCCTGCGCCGCAGAGTCGGCGGTAGAACGCTGTCAAGCCCACAAGAAATAGATGCTCAAAAATAAACATTTTGCTGCTCATTCACATTTCTAAATTATTACAACAGTTACAACATTTATAACTAAAGAAAAATACAAGATTTTACAGTAAATAAAATTGATACATCTGCTATCTATTTCTAGGTTGTCTTCAGCAAACCCAAGTCTTCTCCAGTGCTAAGAGTGATAGCGGCTAAACCTAAAAAATGTTGGTTTCCAGTCAGGAATGGAACAAGTACACAAACCGACGGCAATGCAAAACACAATAGAATTAACAAGACATGAAAATAGCATATGGAATATGAAAGCTAGTAAGAAACTGATGACATAGCACGATAGAAAAGTAAACAAAGAAAAACTAATAAAAGACATCTATCTAGGTGGTGTGAAATATCCGTTTCAACATGTGGACGGCTAGGGGGTAAATAAGGCACACTGCACGTGTCGTGCGCAGTGGCTAGCTTTCAAGAATAGACCTATTGGGATATTTCTGGGTAGTCCACATGTATACTAAGATATTTCCCCTCCCGACAACTCCGTGTGACGAGCGTGTCAACAAGCAGCAAGATATATGTATAGACATGAAATGAAAAGACTACTATGAATCAGAAAGCAATCAGAAAGTACATTTGCCTGAGGTCCTTAGCTGGAGAAACCAATAATACCATACCACTCAATGAGCCACAATCAGTCAACACATGTAGAAGTCTCTGGATGCTGAAATAAACAGTACCAACGTTCTCAGAATAGTCAAATTAGCTAGGATTGCCTATCCTTAAGTCCAATTCTGGACACAGGGGCAAAACGATAATTTCGTGCAAAAACGATGTCCGCCGTTGGACCCGCTTTGTACCAAAATACGTGTCAGAGTCAATGGTCTCTAAAGTTGTCAAACTACATGTCTACAGATCCGATTTTCTGATACGAACCCAACCGTATGTCCAGAGTTGGATTTCGGCGGGCCATGCACAAAATTGCCCGTTGAGTGGGACCGTGGCTAAACGAGTATAAATATTTTCCAAATAAACTTTCTAGGATTTATGCTATTGACTAAATAAAGTGTACAGTTTCAAAAAGAGTACAAATTCTTTTGATTATTAATCATTAACAGTGACTAATCGTATTTTATATTTTCTTGCGAATTTGACATTCCTTCACATCGACCCTAGGCTAAACGGACTATTCTGGACACAATGGTATTATTGGTTTCTCCAGCTAAGGACCTCAGGCAAGTGCACTTTCTGATTGCTTTTCGATTCATAGTAGTTGATACATTTCATGTTCATACATATATCTTGCTGCTTGTTGATACGCTCGTCACACGGAGTAGTCGGGAGGGGAAATATCTTAGTAGACATGTGGACTACCCAGAACTATCCCCGTGTCTCTCGTAAATGCTAGCAGCTGCACATGACACGTGCAGTATGCCTTATTTATCCCCTAGCCGTTCACATGTCGAAAAGGATATTTCACACCACCTAGATAGATGTCTTTTATTAGTTTTTCCTTGTTTGCTTCTCTATCGTGCTATGTCATCAGTTATCTTCCAGTTTTGTTATCTCATATGTTATTTTCATGTCTTGTCGATTCTATTATGTTTTGCATTATCGTCGGTTTGTGTACTTGTTCCATTCCTGACTGGAAACCAACATTTTTCAGGTTTAGCCGCGATCACTCTTAGCATTGGAGAGCCTTGGGTATGCTGAAGTCAACCTAGAAATAGATAGCAGTTGTAATATTTCATTAATTATAAAACTTTGTATTTCTTTTAAATATAAATGTTGTAACTGTTGTAATAAATCTAGAATTGTGAATGAGCAATAATTTGTCATATTTTGTTATTTTGAGCATCTTGGCCGTGACAGCGTTCTACCGCCGACTCTGCGGCGTAGACTAGCTTGGACACATCTCGTATCCGAAAAGCGGGTGCGGGTCGTGACACCACTCAACACCAAACCTATCCTAGCAGCTAGGGGACTCCTAGGGCTTCCTATCCATGCAAAGAAACCAAAATTTGGTGGAGGGAATAGGGATTTACCTATATGTTGAAAATCCAATAAAAAGCTCCAAAGGGGGGGTTTCTTCTTGTTAGCCAAACTCTCCAAATTGCTCTCCAACTGGGATTGGCCTCCATGAACAGTAAGAGGAAGCTAATTAGAACCTAATGCAATTGGTTTGGGAAGAAAAGAAATTAAAATGGAATTTCTAGGGTTTTAGGAAGTTTAGAACTAACCTTTCTTTCCAACTTTGCAACTCTTTCTAAAGGGAGGCTAACCTAATGGAAGAGAGTACAAATAGGTGGGAATTAAAATGGAATTTAAATATCATTATTAAAAGACTAAAATTACAAAATTTTAAAATTATCCTCATTTTAGAAACTGGGTGTTACAGACCCCGCTGTTGAGCTGCAGGTGGTGCTCTGTTCTGACCTTCCTTGGCTGCACGAACAGGGCAATTATTCAGCTGATAGTCGCACGGTCCACAGAACAAGCAAATTCCCAACCTCGTCCTACAGACCTCTCGGGTGTGCCCCGACTTTCTACAGAAGGCACACTGAATAGGTTTCCTCTGACCCTGCTGGTGATGGACACGTGCTGGTACCTGATGCTGTTGAAATTGAGGTTGCTGATACGGCCTCTACTAAGTATGAGGATGCTTCGTCGTCCTTGCACTAGAACTAGCTCCCAAAGCATCACTGCTCGTCTTGGACCTAAGATCGTAGTCCTCCTCTGCTATATGAGCATCCATCAGAATCTGCTCAAAAATAGCATCGCGACGCCCAGATGTACAAGAGCAAACAACGTAGATCAGGCCCCTCCTGAACTTGCAACCTTCTCTCCCTTATCCTGAACCATCGCAGGGGCGAATCGGCTCAGGCGAAAGAATTCCGCCGCATACTCATCCACCGACGAGTTTCCCTGGAACAGCCCTGCAAACTGGCCCTCCAACATGCTGAGAGCTACATCATGATAGAACTTCTCCTTGAATAGCTTCTGAAAGTTCTCCCAAGTCATCCCTCTGAAAGATGCACGAGGGTCTGCGCGGTACCAGTTCAACGCAATATCGAAGAACTGGCTCACTGCAGCTGATACCCACAACCTCTTCGAGATCTCTGCCAGCTCTAGGCTCCTCTCTACGTCCTCTAGCCAATCATCGGCATAAAGGATGCCTTCGGTTCCTTTGAACTCTCGAGGGACCATTTTCTTGAAGTCCAGCACTGTACCAGGCCTCGACTGCTGCTGATCTGGCTCCAGGCCTCGACTGCTGCTGATCTGGCTCCTAGGCTGGAGCACCCTGAACGGGAGCCGCAGCCACCTTTTCGACTACTGCCAGTGCCAACTGATGAGCATTCTCCATGCTCTGCCTCAAAGCCTTTGTCTGACGCTGTGATGTCCCAGTATGTGCTCGCTGCACCTCCATCATCTGTTGGAGAAGCACGAACATCTGTGTAGCGTCTATCGACAGTGTAGGTGGAGGCGAAAGTGTGAGTCCCTGTTTTTAAAAAATTTATTTAATTAGTGTTAATTAATTTTTAATGTCATTTTTAGCCTTAAAATATTTATTATGATTTTTAGGAATTTTCTAGAATTTTAAATAATTTTTAAATGATTTTTAAAGCTTAAAATATCAATTTGCAATTTTCTAAAATGTTTTAATTGAGTTTTGCAATTAATTGAATTGTTTAAATATTGGTTTGCAATTTTCTAATTGTTATGTGCAAATTTTATTTGCACATAAACAGTGCGGGATGGGTTATGCAAATTTGTTTTTGCATTTAGCTATGGCTAGGGGCCTACTGTAAAATCCTAAAAACTAGGGGCCTAGATGCAATTCTGACGTTACCCCCCCCCCCCCCCCCCCCCCCCGCCCCCCCACGACCGATCGGCCACCTGGCCCGACGACCCGCCGCATTTCCCGGTCGACCCACCGCCTTGACCGACCTATAAAACCCCCCTCCTTCTTCCCCAGGCCTAACCCTAACCCTAACCCTAAAACACCACCACGACCGCCCACGACCGCCGTAGTCCTTCTTCTCCGGCGAAAACCCTAGGTCCTAAACCCTAACTCCGGCGTACCCTAGCGTCGCCTCACCGACCATCGTCGTCGGTCGCCACCACTGCCATTCGACGCGCCGCGACGAGCCGTACCCAGCGCCACCCGAGCGCCACCGTCCCGACCACTCCTCCGCCGTCCAGCACACCTGAAACTCCCCCAACCGCCGGACACGTAAGTGGCAAGTGTCGAATCGTGTCGTGTGAGTCTCGTGCACACGTATGTGGTTCGCCGTGTCCTGGCGAGCACGAGAGTAGGATTGGACACGGCAGACTCGTGTCGTGCGTGTCGAAATCGACCCGAACACTTAGACTCCTGTGTCCCTAACTGTCAGGACACAGGACTGTAATTATATTTTTTTATTATTTATTAAATTGCTTAATCCTAAATAAATTAAACCTAAACCTAATCCTAACAAAACCAGGGGTTGACCCCCTGGCCAGCCCGACCCAGTCAAACCCCTCCCCCCCCCCCCCCCCCCCCCCCCCCCCCCCCCCCCCCCCCCCGCGCGCGCTCTCTGGCTCGAGTTCGAGCCGCCCTTACTGCTGTTTCCATTTCTTTTTCTTTTCCTTTTTCTTTTTTTTTCTGTTATTTATATATATATTTATATATATATATACATATATTTGTATATATATATGTATTATTATACTGTATTATATATATATGTACTGTATTTATATATATATATATATATATATAAAATAAAATATATATATATATATATATAAAATACATATATATATATATATATGTTATATTTAGTAATTTATTATAATATGTATATATGTTCATGTGTATATATATATTATTATTATATATACTATTATATATATGTATACAATATTTGTATATATATATACTTTATAGTTAAGTATTTTTCTTATATATATATATATATATATATATATATATATATATATATATATATATATATATGTATGTATTTTTAACATATGTATGTATATATCCATTATGTAAATGTCTATATATTTATATGTAAATATAAATATTGTAGATATATATTTTATATATGTATTTCACTCTACCTAGTGTAAATTATCTTTATAAAATAATTGTCATATTTTTATAACTACTATGTATAATTTTACCTTATTAAAATATTAATATTTATTTTGCACTTTTACCAATTTGTATTTTAGTATATTTAAATTACTGCAACCATTTGGTGTCCAAGCCTAGCATGGGTTTTTGGTCCCAAATGTGTTTTTACACATTCAAGACCTGTACAAGTCATATTGGACTTGATTCATGGCCTTGGGTCCTGTATTTGAACTTTGGTTCAAACTATGTACATGGACAAAATACGCAGATAATTAATTATTTAATTTCAGATTGTGTGCAATTCTATTTTTTGAATTTCTAAAAATACTTTAATTGCTGTTAAAATTCTAGAAAAATAGTATTTAGATACTATATTAATTTAGCTAATTTAGTATAATTTTTATAGTATTTAATTTGCAGTTTTGCCACTATTTTGACATATGAAACCAGAACTCTTTTTCTGTATACTTAGGAAAACTGATTTTTATAAAATACTTGTACTGGTTAATAAATTCCAGAAAAATTATAATAAATTTCTATAATTAACAAGGATCTTTTTGGTACTTTATTTTATGTAAAAATAAGCATTTTGTCTATCTCAAAAATTGTTGAAACACAATGATCATTTGATTTATTTATTGATTAATTACGACTTGTAACTTTTTGTGCTATTTTGAGTTTTAGCCATTTTGAACCTCACCCCTCACTAGTGTAAAGACCCTAGAAAGTTAGTTATTAATGTGTCACCCCACATTGGTCTCCTATGCTAAAGTCATCATTTTGGCTATGTGCCCAGTCACAAGTCGTGTTGCACCAATTATTGTCCTAGTGTTTTAGCTTAGTGTAAAAACTAAGTTTATGTATTTATTTCTACAGTGACGAGTTACCAGACATCTATAGCACTTTTATCGCAGCTTGCTTTGCTAGAGGCAAGTACTTTCTACAAACTTTACATACTGTTACATAATTGAACTGCTAATCCAACCATGTTAAATGCTGATCCTTGGGGTAGCAAGTTAGATATTCACATATTGTACTTTCAGTTACTTCCATGCTTAGAACAATCTTTATATATATCTCTCACATGATTAGAATCTGGGTTATGGAGAAACTTTTAGTAGCATACGTGATCATACCCCATCTCCGTACGTATGTACCGAGCAAGGTTGATATTTTATATGTATACCTTGTCGTAGGCTTTATCTCAAAGCAAATTTGTGCGTATGTACATCTGTCGCCGTTTCACTTGTACGGAAGTATATTTCATTATGTGCCCCCAGCACATTGTACATCTATTGACCGATCACGTACCTGCTACAGTTTTAAACATTACATATACATCTGTCTCTATGACATATGTGTCCTTGCAATGATAGACTATGTGATGCCATGTTTTCCAGTTATTTCCTCTTATGTTCATTTCCATGTTTCATGTGCTAGTTTGCTAGATTCAGTACTTGCTCCCGTCCTGACAGGATAACGTTGTACGTGTCCTTACTGAGGAGGAGTTACTCTGCGACACATATTATGGTGATACTGCCGAGGACCCGGCTTTGCTTTACGAGCATGTTCCTGCGGGAAGACTCGTCTAGTTTGCATAGCTGTTTGGGATACTTAGTATAGTCATGTATTAGACTACGTGTTTTGTAACTGGACATGTATCCAGTTTTACATTTCAGACTTGTACTTGGATATTTTACTATATGAGACAACTTTTGTGTTTGGAGCATTTATGACTTTTATTCACTTATAGAACTGTTAGCACATTTAGTCTTATGATATTGTCTTTAGAACAGCTTACTACGTTTTATCTCAAGCATAGGCTGGACATGACTCGGCCCGGCCCAACAATTTGGGTAGCGGTTCGTGACAGGAAGAGTCTCTGGCACGACGATACTAGGCCCCTGAACTTGCTATGGAGGACCTCTAGGTGCTGCTGCCTCTACCACCTGGATAGTAAAAATAGTAGGGGCAGGCTCCTAGACTGCCACACTCGAATTCGGAGGAATAGGTCGCGACGGATCGGACCTTTCTGATACTGCACCAGATCTAAAGGCCTGAGCTCGAGTCGTTGTCATCCTGGAGACAGATTCGACAAAAGAAATCAATATGGCACAAGGTAAGATATATTCAAAGAAGAACAATTAAATTTAAAATGCAAGAAGAGTTGTCATGATAATCGAAAGATCGAAATTTTTTCCTAAAATACGATTGAGTAACTCCTATCATAACCAAGAACCTATATCCTAACTGCAGGCTCGTAATTAGTACTCTAAGTTGAGTACTATTACGATGTCACACTAGTTGCGACACAGGACCTGCATGGGCCACCACAAAAACGTGTCACGACCCGCACCCTATTTAGGGGCACGAGCACGTGGGTACGTCCAGCCTACGCCACAGTATCGGCGGTAGAACACGGTATAGGTCGTCTATAAAATCTAGCATCAACAATATATATATATATATATATATATATATATATATATACCTGTCATCTCCGCACGGAGGAATATATATATATATAACTCAATCACATGGATCTAAGGAAGATACGCACGGAAAGATAAAGATAGGATGGAAATAGAAAGGCTGGAAATAGATACAAGTCATAATGTCCAACCAGAGACAGAGAGTATCACAATATACATATACCAAAAATAATAATATACTACAAGCCAAAATGATAAGCTGGAATGCAGTCCAGTCAAACCTACTAGTCTAGATCCCTACCGGTGATGCGTCCTCTAAAGACACCGGCTCTACTAAATCCAAGTAGTAATATCCGTCTACCCCAAACCCGTAGAAGGTCGGGCAGTCTGTATCTGAATCCTCTAAAAAATACAATAAAGTTATCATGTCAGGATATAAGCAAGTGCAAACGCTAACAGTAGTGCCATGTGAATTGACAAATTCTATAAGAGACAGTTATAATAAAATACAAGATAAAATATCAAGACTGAAATATAAATAGGATATGTAAATCTGGATATCATGTCAGGATATAAAATACTAGAATATAGAATAGTACAGTAATAATTGATGTATAATATAAACATAAACGGTGCCTTGAGATATTAGTGCGCTATGTGATCGGCTTGGGTCTGGATCAGGCTGTTCCCTTTGACCAGCTATGAACAGGAAATATAAGAACACTGGATCAGGCAGGCCACAATAGAAAGCTATAAACAAGTAGTATCAGGTCAGGCTTTATCCAACGTGAGACGAGGGTAAAGCTATGAACAAGTAATAGGAATACATGAGGGGTATTGATCACATAACCACTAATAACTCTCCATCCCCAAGTAGTATAATGGATCCGGACATGGCACGTCATTACACAGGATTCAAATACAAGGGGCCAGCCCACTCCCAAATTGGTGTCTATACAAGTACAGGAAACAAGATCGATAATGTAACAATACACCAAAAAAGTCCAGAAATAATATCTCATAACAGGATCCGATGTATACTAGTCCTTGAACCATCGTATCGAAAATCAAGTAAAAGAAAACTATCAGAGAATGTACTCGCATGTGGTCTTGAGCAGTCAATAGGAATCGAATAGGGATGCAACTTGGGCGGGTTGGGTCAGGCTTGAGGTCAACCCAAGCCACTACTAAAATATGCTATATTAGCGACGTTGTTTAGCGACGGAACAAAATACCGTCGCTAAATATGTAATATTGTGACGCCCTTCTATTGACATCGTAAATCGTTGCTGAATAGCGACGTTCAGCGACAGTAGATAAATGACGTCGCTATTCCGCGATGTTCAGCGACATATTATAAAAATATGTCGCCATATATTAAAAGTTTGCGACGTTTAGTGACGTCGACTGTTGACGTCGCTAATGTTTTTACTTAGGGCACGGAACATTTTCTTTTTTTTCCCCTCACTCGAAAATTTTATATTTCATGTGGAGCTCTCGGCGACTCCCTCCCCCTCCGGTGACTCCCTCCCCTCCGGTGACTCCCTCCTCCTCCGGCGACTCCTTCCCCTCCCCCCCCCTTCGAGCTCCTCCTTCTCGAGCTCCACCTCCCCAATCTGAGCTGCTCCTCCTTCTCTCTTGTAAACCCTAACACTCCTCCTCCTCCTCCTCCTTCTCTCCCATACACACATACACACAGACACACACACACACTCACGGACACATGGACACACACACAGACACACACGGACACATGGACACATACACACAGATACATACGGACACACACACACAGCTATTGTGTGTGTTTTGAATCCATTGGTTCGATTTTGAGGCTCTTTTGAGTCCTCATTAGGAAGTTAGGATGGGTTTGATATCACCCATGGAGAAATTTCGAGAGTGGCTAGGATGGGTTTATGCTCAATATGATTAGTAGAGGGATACTAACATACTGTTAGTACAATAGGCAGCGGCAGCGGCAGCAGATGTAATAGATGTAACAAATACATGTATCACAGAGGAAGAGAGTGTGAGAAATGTGAATGTATAGGAGAGTTACCTGTGTTAATAGGCAGCAACTTAATGGAAAGATAGGGTGTGACAGGTTTAGGGGGCATTAGACCTGTACATTGGATGCATAGGAGAGTGCCCCATGGTTGAGTGCAGGTGTTTAGATGGGTTGGTTTATAGGAAACCATATGCATGTGTGGCCTGCAGTGCTTGGGTTGGCATGGTTTGTCTTGACAGATTTTGGCTTAGGCATTTACCTTGCATTTGCTAGTAGCCACAGAGCAGTGGCCTTGGCTAGGCACTGCAGACAATAGGCATGAGGCAAGTGTCACGACCCGCACCCAGTGTAAGGGTACGAGAAGTAACGAACGCCCAGCCTACGCCGTAGTGTCGACGGTAGAATGCTGTCCTGAGTCACTATATCTAACACAATCTAAATAAGCTATGAATAGAGAGTAAAATAATACGTAACTCAATCACAATACTAAGATGGAATAGGAGAAGAATCTCAAGAGAGTCACAATAAAAGTCTAGGTGTAAACCACCAGAAATAATCTCAAGTACAACTCATAAAGTTTCTAACAGAAAATACAGATAAGTACTAAGTCTCAGCTAGACTATGGGCAAGTCCTCAGCGACTGTGGGATCCTCCGGTGGGTCCATGTTTCCAGTGTCATCTAAGCCAATGCCATAATAAGTAGGACAGTACTCCTCATCATCACCTGTAAAATTTTCAACATGCCCAGTCAGGACGGAACGAGCACATATCTCTCACAACAGTTCATATCAAGAATGGACATATAAAGCAAGCTATAGAAAACTATACATGAATCGCTGTAAAGAGAAATCAACAAGAGAGGAAATATAAGCTGAGACATAATATGATAAATAGAGAGATGTAACCTTCTACGTGAATCAGAGCATGAATTGGTTATGTAAACAGCTTGGGTTGCATATGGATACAGCTACGAAATGCACATAGATACCTACTGGGGATAATGATCACAAAACCAACTACACTCTCCCTGCCCCCAACCAATACACAAGGATCAAAGCATGTTAATGTTATTGCACATGGATAACAACTACTGTATCCATGGAACTCATAGCAAGGAAAAGTAGAGTTTGCTTTGGCTACTGCATTGCCCTTGGCTCTGCCACAGAGCAGTGACAGTAGCAGGGAACACCCTCCTTTTTGGTGATTGCCCAAGTGGCCATTGACTCGTGACACTAGGCCATAGGCATGGGGGTTAGCCTTAGTATCATGTATCAGAGGGTCTAATCTATAGGGTGTCTAGTATGTATCAGAGGCTTGGGGTCACTTGGTTAGTTGTATCAAAGTTTAGGGTATGGGTTGTAACCATAGGTGAATAGGGAGTTTTTGAGATACTCACTTGAGTATCAGTAAGTTTGGTATCCTTGTATGTTAGGATGTTAGTAAGGGATATGCATATCAGGATAATATGGTATTAGATAATAGAATGTTAGTCTAAGTTCATGTGAGTGTTGGTGTGAGTGTTAGATTAGTGTAGTAGAGTTCAGAAGCCATGAAGGTAGAAGGACAGTAGCTTACCTTGGCCACAACTCATGGAGAGATGTGTGTCTCACTATATACAAATGAAGGAATATGTAAGTGATAGGTAATTGCATATGTTTAATTCTTGAAGACAAATACATGTATCACATATTCCAATTCATAGAGGGATACTAACAGTATGTTAGTACAATAGGCAACGGCAGCGGCTAGTTCCTATATATACGTGTTAGAGATAGATGTTAGGATGCATAAGAAAATTGATGTTAATTAAGACAATTTTCAACTTGACCCTGGCGATATCGAAACGAATCTAGTGTGTCTGAATGAGATTGGCATCAGTAAGAATCGATAGCGTATGTGTACACGTTGGATGCACAAGAACTTATGTACGATATAGCATGGTTATTAGTAATTGTTCGCTACTAATGTGTGTCCCATAATAAGACATAATATACGAATTTGTGCCTATTGGATAATGTGTGTCCATCTTTGCAGAATTATTTCTAAATTGATATGAATTACTACTTGCGAAATCGTTCATGGATGTACAATCATCGTCGATATGTGTAGTGTGCGGGATGATTACATAGAGGGAGTAGAGCAGTTCCTGCAGTTTGCTTAGGCGTTCCTTTAGTACATGATGGCAACAAAATTAAGTGTCCGTGTATGAAATGTCATAACGTGAAATATTATCCAGAAGTGGAAGTGACATATCATTTGTACTCGAGAGGTTTCACGCCTAATTACTATCAGTGGACCGCACACGGAGAACTTGTGTCTTTAGCATCAGAGCCGGAGCCTTATGTTGAGCCGTATATGCATGCGGGACCTAATTTTGGTTCAGATAATCATGCATACGACGACGGGTGCGTGAACATAGTTTTTGACGCTGCGGGGCCTAGTTTCGTTCATGATGCAGTTAAGGAGGCACCGAATGTCGATGCTGCAAAGTTCATGGAGTTGCTGGAGAATGCAAGGACTCCATTGTATCCTGGTTGTGAGGATCATTCACCGTTGGAGGTGGTTACAAGACTGTTGAGCATTAAGTCAGATTTTAACATGTCACAAGAATGCTACAACCGAGTATTGGAGTTGATTATAGAGATCTTGTCGGCGGGTGCTAAGTTACCTAAAGACATCTATCGGTCTAAGAGGATGGTGTGATCGCTCTGGATGGGATACGAGAAAATTGATTCTTATCACAATGGGTGCATGATGTACTACAAAGACGACAAGGACGCAGATGTGTGCAAATTTTGTAGTACTGATCGCTATAAGACAACTAGTACAGGAAGGTCTACCGGTGCAAGAAGATTGACCGATTCAATGTACTACTTGCCTTTAATGCCGCGGTTGCAAAGATTATTTATGGTGAAAGAGATGGCCGAAAATATGAGTTGGCACATGCAAGAACAGATTGAAGGAGTGTTGGATCACCCATCCGATAGAGACGCATGGAAGCACTTTGATCGAGTGTATCCTGATTTTGCTTCAGATCCGCGTAATGTCAGGTTGGGGCTATCTTCTGACGGTTTTACTCCTTTTGGTCTTTCGGGATCCCGGTATTCGTGCTGGCCTGTGATTGTCACTCCGTATAACCTACCGCCTTGGATGTGCATAAAGACTCAGTATATGTTTCTAACCGTTATAATTCCTGGTCCGAACAATCCCAAGAGGAACATTGATGTGTACTTACAGCCTTTGATAGATGAGTTGAATCAATTATAGGAAGTAGGTGCTAACACGTACGATGTTTCCAGGAAGCAGAATTTTCAGATGAAGGCAACCCTTATGTGGACCATCAACGACTTTTTGGCCTATGAAATGTAATCTTGATGCAGCACTCATGGCCGCCTCTCATGTCCGTATTGCATGGACCATAGTAAGGCTTTTTGCTTGAAATACGGAGGAAAACCGTGCTTCTTTGATTGTCATCGCTAATTTCTGCCAAAAATTCATCCGTTCAGAAGGAACAGGAATGTATTCCGTACCGGCGTTGTAGAGAAGGGTGATCCACCGCCAACGTGGTGCAGAGCTACGATATGGAAGGGGGTTAGAGATTTTCCAAGTGCTATCAAAGATCCTACAAATGGGTACAAGTACGATGGATTTGGTAGAGATCATAACTGGACAAAGAGGAGCATATTCTGGGATCTGCCATACTGGAGTACTAATCTGATCAGACATAATCTTGATGTCATGCATATTGAGAAGAATGTGTTTGATAACATAATTAATACTGTGATGGACGTAAAGGAAAAAATAAAAGACAATTCCAAGGCCAGGTTGGACTTAGAAGAAATATGCAAATACCTTGCGTTGTATTTGATAGAGCAGAATAGAAAATAGTTCATGCCGAAGTCAATTTTCTCGCTGGACAAGGAGGATAAAGTGAGACTTTATCGGTGGATCCAGGGCCTAAAATTTTTAGACAGATATGTGTCAAATCTGAGAAGATGTGTCGATCCGAAGGAAAACAAATTGACGGGTATGAAGAGCCACGACTATCATGTATTCATGGAGAGATTAATTTCGATTGCATTTCGGAAATTCTTACTGCAGGCAGTTTGGGATCTATTGACGGATCTTAGCATATTCTTTTGGGATCTTTGTTCTAAGAAATTGCTCGTTGATCATCTAGAATGGTAAGAGAAGGATATTGCGGTAATACTGTACAAGCTAGAGAGGGTGTTTCCTCCTAGATTCTTCGACTCTATGGAGCATTTGCCGATTCATCTATCCTATGAGGCACGTGTTGGTGGACCCGTCGAATATTGATGGATGTACCCGTTCGAGCGACATTTGAATCACCTAAAAAGAAAGGTAAAAAATAAGGCACGGGTCGAGGGTTCTATTTGTGAAGCCTATGTTCTCGAGGAGATTACAAACTTTTGTTCGATGTATTTCAAGCCTCATGTTGCAACTAATAGAACGAGAGCTTCCAGAAACGATGACGGAGATCATGAATGTAATAACACAATACTGAAGGTATTCAATGCTCCAGGAAAGCCATTGGGTAAAATGAAGAAGAGATATCTGAACGATGATGAGCTAAGGGCTGCTCAGGTGTATGTATTACTCAACTGCGACGAGGAGCAAGTAAAGAAACTGGAGGGGTAAGTAATTAATATGTCAATATTATTTTAATAGTGTTGATTATTATACTATTACATTAATTGAACGATGTTGTTTTCAGCATATTTAATGATGATGTGAGGTCAGGTAGGCCACACATAATAGAAGAAGAACTAGAACAAGAAATGAGGCATTATTTTCCATCATGGTTGAGAGCATATGTAAGACTTGAGAACCCTGTAATTACCTTTCTGTATATGCACTTGATTGAGATTGTGCTTAATTTTTTTTCGTGGTATTTAGGTCGATCGTCCATACGCAAGACTTGAGAATGAGTCTATTAGAACGCTAGCCAAGGAACCAATTCATGCTGCAAAAATATGGCCAAGCTACTGTGTTAATGGGTTTAGGTTCAAGTCAACAACTTGCCCGATCAGAGACAACTTTGTGGATCTCGACTCCACCAAAAATAGTTGTTTGTGTATCAGATCTTCGAACTACAAAGATGTTGATGTGGGCAACGATTTCTATGGCGTGCTACGGAAGATCGTTGAGCTGACATATAGTTATGGAATAGAGCCTGCTAAGATTGTGTTATTCAGGTGTGATTGGTTCGATCCGATTGAAGGTCAAGGTTGGAAAGTAGACAAGCACGGTCTTGTGGATATAAACTATCGGCGTCGATATCAAGCCTATGAACCATTTGTCCTATCAAGTCAGGCCCAGCTCGTGTACTTCACAAGTTATCTTAAACGGGGAACAACAAGGTCGGACTAGTGGATGGAGATTTCGTACCCTTATCCTCATCTCCGAGTACGCCATTGTACCGTTCTGTTCCCGGTCTATTACCGGGACAGGGCAGTTCCAGCAGGTTGGCGACTCCTTCCTCGTCGTCCAGTATTTCTGATCCCGCATCCAGCATTCCTGATCCCGCATCCAGTATCCCTAATCCTGCGTCAAGCATTCCTCCTTCCGACGGCTCCATGGGGGGAGCTGACGCCGAGCATATAGAGGACGGTGATCAGACTGATCTTGCTCGAGCAGGAGGTAAGAGCGACCCTCCATGCGCTCCACCAGACGAGATACGTATGGAGATTTGGACGGACGGGCCTACAAATTAAGTTAATTAGTTAATATGTATTTCTCAAATGATTATATATACATATATATTCATGAAAATTATAATTGTATAGATATCGGCCTCCTCCAGTACAGAGACAACTGGGGGTATTTCTGAGGCAGAACTATGGTGGGCCTTGGATTAACTACTCAGATGCTCCCGCAGATAGGAAGGCCTTTTGGTTCGCCCACTTCAAGGTAAAAAATTTATTTATTTTTAAATTTTAATAATCATTTTTGTATATTATACATCTTTTCTATTTTTACTTCTTGTAGAGGATCTATTTCTATCCACCACACCGGGCGGCGAAGATCGAGGGCCAATTTTCTGTCGTCGCAGGCAAGCTCATCTGAGATGCGATCCACGACCAGAAGTCTCGTTATCGCTCCGGAAAGCCGATCCATGGTTGGATCACGCCAGAGCAGTGGACTACGATGAAGGGTAGATTCGACGAGCCCAGGTACCAGGAGCGGTCTGACAAGGCCAAGGTAGCGCGGTTGAGCGCCGGTAAGTGGTGTGGTAGCTCTATTCCGATGACGGAGCATTTTTGTCATCTGGTACATTTCCTATGACGGACATTATTTTATATATAGTTGGATAGAATGTTTAATACTAATAATAGATAATATATTTTAACAGGTAAAAAAGGGTGAGGACTCCAACATGGTGACCGTCTTCCTGATCACCCATCGGAGGGCTAGGGAGTTCATTGACAAGAGGGCGATGCAGGCATATATACGTTCTATTCTTTATATAAATTTACTATAATTTAGAAAACAGGAAAATAGATATCAATATAGACTCTAGCAAACACTTATACGTTAGCAAACATTGTTCTAGGCCGAGTTTGTTCGACTACAAGAGGAGACGGCTGCTGCTGCTAGTGTGCCAGCAGAGAGAGGGGCTGGTACTTCCTCCCAGCCGCCTACAGCTCCATCGCTGGACGAGCTCTGGATGACCGCCCTTGGCGATCTTCAGAAGGGTACGTACTACGGTACGGGATCCTACGGTGCCTATTTGGCTTCAGAGTCATCCCGGGCCCCCTCTGTCAGTGTGCAGTCTCCAGCTTCGCAGGTGTCATCATGAGCGCAAGATGTGTACAGACAGCTCCACGAGCGGCATCGCGAGTTACAGCAACAGATTTTTGAGGCAGCAGGGCATAGCGACGATCCGACGATCCGATGATCACCGGACAATTTGATGCGGTCGACCACAGTATACGGGAGTTGATGAGTCTGCAGCAGGCTACAGCTGCCAGCTTGCACACTCTCACCGAGTATACGCAGCACACAGAGCGTAGACAGGTCGAGCTGGAGGGATCGTAGAGGACCGTGGTTGCCTCACTCACCCAGCTACATACTTCTCTTGAGGAGAGTGCTCAGAGGATGGTGAGTACCCTTGCTGCGCATGGTGACCGACTGCGAGAGTTGGAGCAGATACGTCCTTCCGGTCCATCGACGGTGCCGACTCCAGACGTTGCACTACCTCCTACTACCCCTACGGTGCAGCTCACACAGGAGCAATATGAGTACATGCTATCCCAGATGCGCGACATGGGTCCTCAGTAAATTTATTGATTTTTTATGTGTTGTATGTATTAGCCCTATGGGCAGATTGTTTATTGGTACACTTTTGTTTATACACTTGGTGGGAGACTTTTTATCATCTCCCATTTTTATTTGACTCTATTGGATGTTTGTGATGATGTGTGTCTGTGAAGTGTAGTTTGTTGGATATTTACTTTGTGATAATTACTTTGTTGGTATTTTCATTGCGATATTTACTTTGTGATATTTACTTTGTGATATCTGCGACGGGGATGACAAATATACCTACGCTGGGTTATAAGTGATGGTCTGATATATAAAGGAGGTGCTGCCCAAATTTTAAAACAATATAATGTGTATTTTATGATGATGTGTGTCTGTGTTTACAGTGTATGTGAAATACAGTGTTCGAAACCGTCGATAGTTTCGATTACTGTTGTATGTTTTATCTTGGACAAAAAGAGCAACTGTTCAGGGTGTACTTCTGAGAGCTTCATTTTTACATCCTTTACTCTCTCGGAACGTCGTACAGGATCCCGAGAAGGTGAAGGACGTGAAGAGGAAGCTCTGAGAAGTGCACCCTGAACTGTTGCTCTTTTTATCTAAGATAAAACATAGAACAGCAAGCGAAACTGTCGATGGTTCGAATACTGCACTTCACACACACTGTAAACATAGACACACAGCATAACAAAAATACACATTTTATTTTTTTAAATATTTTTTTTATTATTCTCTGACGTATAGCGACGGATAGCGACGGGAAATGGACGTCGCTATACGTCGCTGATTAGCGGCGTTACGTCATTGTACGTCGCAACATTGCTGACGTGGCAGGCTTGCCACGTCTTCACGTAAATAGAATAAAACGTCGCTAAGTTGTCGCCCGACGTCGCTAATTTTGCGACGTAACATTTTCGTCGCTCTTCGTCGCTAACTTTGCGACGACCCAGTGACACGACGTTTACGTCGCAAATAGCGACGTAGGGCGACGAATGTGCCATCTGCGACTAGCTTAAAAGCGACGTTCATTTTATGTCGCTAAAGTCGACGCTAATTAAGATTAGCGATGTATTTTCCATTATTAGCGACGTATAATGACGTTGCTAATTTGCCTTATTTTAGTAGTGAGCCCAACCCGATGAATCAAAAGCCTAGCCCAAGCCCAACCCGACCTCGGGTTCAACATAGGAAGTCCAAGACCAAGCCCGGAGGATCGGGTTGGACTCGGGTTGGATTGGGTCCATCGGGTTTATTGGGCTCTAATATAATATTTGAAATAATTTTAAACATAAGTAATATTAAACATATAATCAAATAGCAATCAAGCCTTGATCATTACAAAATACAAACTGTAAGATTTAGGATAAAGAGTTGAAGGGCTTGGGTGGAGAAATTTAGGATATATATATATATATATATATATATATATATATATATATATGGGTTTCGGTTCCTTCGGGTAACCCGACGCATGAACCCGAGCCCAACCCAATTTTTTATCAGGTTCAAATATTTTAACTCGAACTCAAGCCCGAATCTGAGTATCCTCAACCCTAACCCAACCCATTAACAGGTTTATCCGATCGGGTTCGGGTTTTGCCCACCCAAGTTGCACCCCTAGAATCGAGGCTGTAACCTCCGTTAATTGAATTCTTGGATATTTTTGAAAATTTGTATTATTTTTTTTTTCGCTGAATTTTTCTGAATCTCGAAAAAACGTGCAAGTTCTAATTTTTGGAAAAACAAATTTGACCGTGATTGCTATCGGTCCTTGTTGGCTTTGGTTTACTATTTTAAGCGACTTTATCCTATTGGAATTTTCCTGTCATTTTCTTGAATCAATAAGTTATGAATTTCAAAATACATTTTATTTACTAAATAAATAATTTTTGATTTTATATATACATATAATGAGTGAGTAAATTAGTATTATTTTATTAATTAGAAAAATCTCGGCTAAATTGTAATTAGGCATTTGTTAATTAGCCGTAACTAGTAATTAATTATTAATTATAGTTAATATTATTTTAGTACTAACTGTTAGCAGTTAGCATTGGGTTAGCAGTTAGTAGTTTTCACTATTTTCCTATATTCTATTACATGTACATTTGTTAGGGTTTTCTCTACTCCCCTATAAATAGCACCCTATCCCAAAAAAACCCTAGAATTTCTACACAAATCCCCAAACCTAGAATTCCTAGCAGCCCCCCCTCCATTTTTCCAGTCCCAAACAAACCGACCACCACCACCATTGTTCGCCGCCATCCCGTCGCAGCCACCCCCAAGAACACCTCTGCTCTCGACCACCCTTGCTTCTGTTCCCCATTCACCCCAGTTCAACACCAATCCACCGCCGCCCCTGCCATCAGACCACCACCGCCGCCACCCTGCCGACCAAATCGCCCCTGCCATCAACCATGGCCTCCACCCCACGGCCACAACCTGCCTAGCATGCCACCACCACCGATAAACACCACCACCGCCTAGCCGCACCACCTACAGTCAACACCACCGCCACCATCAGGAAAACCACCACCGCCACCGCCATCACAACCACACGTCACCTCCGCCACCATCCACATAGAGAGAGAGAGGGAGAGAAGACCTGGCATCGCCCGCGTCCTTCCGTCGTCGCCGGCGAGACGGAGCCCTCGACCGAGAAACCCCCGCTGAACCCCACGTCCTCCCGTCGCCGCCTGAGTGAGCCACCTCTGCCGCTGACAACCGCCTCCGCCGCGCCCGACCGGTCGAATCGACCCCAGATCCGCCGCCATGGTCGGACCTTGCCACCGCCGGAGCCCCTCTGCGCGTCCCCGTGGCCGGCGCAGGTTTCCATCGCCCTTGGCGAGACCAGCCCTGGCGCCCTGTCTCCGCCGGCTGCTCCACGCCGGAGCCCTCCACCGGCTGCTTCCGCCGGCACCCCTCCGCCGTCCGAACCCCCCAATTTGAGCCCTCCCCCTTTAGTTCTTTTAGCCCCTTTTCCTTGATTGGAGGATCAGCCCTTTATTGTTGTAATATATAATATGTATATAATATGTATTAGTTTATATATATATAATATATATTAGTTTATATTCATAATATATATTATTTGTATAATAAATGTACATTTGTTTAATATAATGTATATTAGGTTATAATATAAATGTATATTAGTTTATAATAAATGTATGTTAGTTTATATATAGTATATAATAATGGTAGTATTATTATTATTATATTATTATTATTATGTTTTGTTATTAAAATCCTACTTGACAAGTGGGAGTTTTAACTTAGAACATTATATATATTCAAAATACATATATCTAAATATATTATGATTATAAAATAAATATCAAAATAGTTTCTAATATTATATAATAATTTTCTAAATAGAATATCTGTAATTAGTTATACTTTTTCTAAAATCATAAATCGTGACTATGATAGTCATTTTCTATCTCTTGATTCGGTTGTCGTACCAATCCTGATTTTAGACTTTTATATACCAAACTAGGCTTTTAGGACTACTCTGGACTCATTGGGACTGCCCGTGTCGTCGTCTGGGACCCTCTGTAGAGTATAGCATTGTACCTACCTCGTGTCGATACGTTCGTGTCGTGCACGTCGACTCCAATCAAACAAGGCGAGTACATTCTCTGATCATTTCATATCCTGTTTAGAATTATCTTCCTGCTTTAAATTACTTTACTTGATACTGTCACGTTGGTCACACGGATTAGTACTATATGGATCCCTTCTTGAGATGTTATCCTTCAGGAGCATCGGATATTACATGTTCTGTGTATTTCACTTACATTGTGTATCACTATGCTTCTTGGTTCATTGATCACTTGTGACATGTACTCTCATGATCACAGAGTCTCCTTGAATCACCCATTTATGGGTATTCCTAGAATCATCCATTTATGGGCATCCATGTATCACCCTTTGTGGGCCATTGCATGGAATCATAACATAACCTGGCTGGATCATTGTGTATTGATTGGGGGTACGGGAGAGTAGAAGTAGACATGTGAATATTACCCAAGTAGTATCTCATCAGAATCACTCCGTAGTGTCTCATCAGAATCTTCTATGCCATTTACATGTCTATATTGTACTCTGACTCACTAGCCACTGTTAGTTCTCTATGTATAGTAGATATTTCTATTACAGTTCTCTCTCTGTTTACATACTTATTTCCTTCAGTACCTGTATCTTACTTTACTGCATGATCATATTTTCTAACCTGCTATGAACTGTTGAGATGTATTGTGCTCGCTCCTCTCCTGACTGGACCTGTTGATAAATTTTACAGATAGCCTGGAAGTTGCCTGCTAGCCTAGAGGAGACACAATAGAGGTTGTATAGATAGCTAGGATTTTGCTCATAGTTTATTTTCAGTTGTCTTGAGTTGTATTTATGGATTACTGTATTTGAGATTTGAGATGTTTTCTGGGTTGTGTATCTTAGACACTTAGACTTCTATCTGCTGTATCTCTTTTGGATTTTATGTTTTATCTATCTTCCATTATGCTCTACCTTAGATGTGATTGAGTTTACATTCTGCTATGTCACCCCCATTCGGGGAGTATAAACTGCTTAGTCTTATACTGTTAGATGCATGAGACCTAGGACAGCGTTCTACCGCCGACACTGCGACGTAGGCTGGACGTATCCACGTCTCGTGCCCTTACTCTAGGGTGCGGGTCGTGACACATTTTTAGTGGTGGCACATGCAGGTCGAGTTTGTGTAGTGGTATTCGAACTAGAGTACCACTACAGCCTGCAGTAGAATTAGATTATATTTTGAGGATACTCAATCACTATTAGGATTCCTTGAGAGATTCCTTGGACGACCCCTGAGAATCTTATTTTAACTTCGATTTGAAAACTCTCTTCCCTTGATTTGATTTATCTATACTTTTTGTTGTTGAATTTGATTTTGATAGATTATTGTTGAATTTGAGTTTGTATTTATTGATTTTGACGATGATTGTTGAGTTTTAAATCTTGATGTTAGTTGTGGCATATGAATCTGTATTTATATGATTTGATGGATTTTTGTTCATTTTTGAATCTTGATGTTCATTGATAAATTTGATTTTGGGTATCCATTATTGATTTAATTTAATTTTTGTCAAGATAAAATTATACGGGCTAGGTCATCTAAGTTATGGAATCTAGTCTTCTATAGTCACATTAGCCAACATGGTGAGGACATATAGTCTGATTTTGGATATATTTCTCGGGTGTAGGAATTTAAGGTTTTCACATCCAAGCTAGCGGCATCGCAAAAATGTTAAATACCACGATTCTAGAGGTATGTGTCTTAGTCGAGGACTTTGTGATTATCGTAGCCTTGCTTACTAGTATGACGAGGATTTAGAGCACCATAATTTTGGATAGACGCATATAATTATCAGATTGTACCTTAAATGTTTTTGAACATGTTTTCTCTACTTTTGTTCCAGTCCTTCAAAAAAAAAGAATTATTATTTGTTTGTTTTGTTTCTCATTATTTAACTTAGTAGTAGCTTTAGCTGTTTTTATAAACCTTTGTGTAACTTCTTACTATGAATTTCTTCTTAATACAATGAATCGATGATTTTGCTAGACCTTATCTTGGATTTGATATTATAGCTCTGGTTTTAAAATGGTTTCTTCTTTTAAGCAGATAAGCAGAACAGATTCTAATATCATTTCTCTTCCTGTCAATATTTTATTACCATTATTCTTGTCTTACATAACTGTCCTGATTACATCAATTTCCTGTCTCGTATCTAATTTTGTCTGCTATACTTTAAAACCCTTGAATCTTCATATCATTTTACCTGAGACATGTTGAGGAAATAACGTAAATCATCTAGTTCAGAAATGACGTAATTGGTTATCATAGGATGATTTTGTAGGAATCAGAATGTTGGATGTCAAATATAAAAAAATTGAGAGGAAGATGTTGTAAAGATTTAGAATGGAATCGAGAGATAAATGTTATCAATTTAGAAACAATCACAGAAAATTTGGTTATGAATAATTCATGGATGTGTTTCAAAAAAAAACTAATGAGGATATTAGTGGTCAACCTAGTTTTGAGAACTTAGAAAATCTTGGTTATTGATTCTTGGGAACTTCTACTCTAAGACTATGTAGAAATTTAGTAATGGAAAAAAAAATTTAATTGTATTCGATGATTTTGCGAAATTGAACTAGATATTGTAAGAGATGACTAGAGACAAAGAGAACACAAGGATTTTAAGTTATATAAATTATTTTAGATGATTGAAAAAAAATTGTAGAATTCAAAGGTTAATATTTGAAGGTGAACGTTGAAGAAAATATGAAGGTTGACTTATAAACAAGAATAAATTTGTATGACATAGTGGTATTATAGTTGAGTAAATACGAGACTTGATTTAAACAAGTCCAAGGATTTCATAAGCTGGATTTAGAGGTTTCGGATCAAATTTAGAACGAGGTGAAGGAATTTAGAAATTTGATTAAATGAATAAGTGTTGATACCTAATTAAGAGGGGTATGCTTCGTGGGAAATATTTTAGAAGTTTGGAATTTTGTCTATGGTGATCGTGGTAAAGGGTTAGATGACTGAAGTTATAAAATTTTGAGGGTAGTCATATAACGGTTGATTTTTATATTGGGATTTGTGAGATAAAAATATGATTTGGCAAATGATAAACTTGATGGTATTAGAGAGAGATGATTAACTTGACTTCTTATGAAATCTTTCCTTATTTCCCTAAAAGGTTTTCAATATCATTGAATCCTAACTCCCTTAATTACGACCAATCGACCTTGCTCATCTTTTCTTATCGTATTAATATCTTGGGTCGTACTCAATTGAATTAAATTCGATTGTGACCTGAACCTCCATCCTTGTATGATCGTTCTCAGACTTTGATGAACTTGTCCTCCGTATTGCCCAAATCTTGATTTCCTAGAATTGATCAACTTAGATCGTATCGAGACTATATATTCTTAATATATAAATTGTGATTGAATTCGATGCCATTGATATTCGTTCTTAAACTTTTGATTTTGATTTTTTCTTTGAATAATACCCCTTATCGTACCAATGGTCTTGAACCTTGACCGTACTCAATTGATTTAAATTTAACCGTGACTTGGGTCTCTATCATATATTGCTCGTGCTCAAAAATCTCGATTTCAAATTTTTTTTTTGAACCTAAATTCAAATATTGATTAGCCTTATTCTTCATCGTGTCAATATTTTAATTTTGATCGCGATCAAACTTCGATACCAATATCACTCATGCATAAAACTCTGATTCCTTCTCGAAACGACTAAATTTTGTTCCAATCCCGATTTAGCTTCATACTATTCTTGATCGTACCGAAAATTGATGGTAGGTTGTGCCTAGGCTACTACCATACTCTTCATCATATCTAAATACAATTTGACCAAGGTTAGACTGACTTCATCTTCGATCGAGTCGAACAAACGATTACGATCATGTTCAAATTTTAACACTGGTACCCTAACTCTTTTCTGACCATGATTTACTCCCCGATTATATCTAAACTCCTTATGAATAGTCGTGCCTAACTGACCTGGCATGACTAGACGACTATGAAATTCATGGTTGAGATTTTGACGACCAAGACTATCGTACCAATTTTGCCTCTGAATCGTGCTTGAAATTTTTTTTATTCTTGATCACGACTATCTGACTTGGTTGTAAACTTTGTCATGTCATAAATTTGAGCTTGATCTTGTCGGAATAAATATCCCCTTTCTGCCTAAATGATTGATTCTCTAGTCATTCGTGCCCAGTTATCACTCCTAAAAATGGCTAGATTTAATTTTGTTACTCTGCTCTAATTTGCGCCTAAGAATTTCGACTTTCGATCACAATCACCTGGTGTGACTATGAAATTAGTCATATTAGAATCGAAAATTGACCATGTCTAAACACATTTCTACTGTGCCTAAATGACTTGAGTTCCTTCCTAAATCGTGCCTATAAGGACCTTGATTCCGAAATCATGATTTTATCACCATTCATAACCAAGCTTCGATCTTGATCGTGCTTATACGACCTAGAGCCTAGATTCTGTTGATTGTGCTATACTCAGATTTGACCCTACCTTGATCATAACCAAAACAATAATTGATTATATTAGTCGTGACTCGAGTCGTGCCTAAGATATTGAATCTTCGTTCTAAATCGTGCCTAGTTGATTCGACCATACTGTGATTCTATCGTGTCAAATCAATAGTCGTGCTTAAACAAATTCAAGTTGATTATCTTGATCGTGCCATTGTCGTTGTGTTTTGATCATGTCTAAGTTATTGCCTAAATTTTATCATGTTTTAACTCCCTTGCCAACATTTAATTTCGAGGACGAAATTTCTTTAAGGAGGGTAGATTTGTAACCTCCGTTAATTGAATTCTTGGATATTTTTGAAAATTTGTATTATTTTCTTTTTCGCTTAATTATTCTGAATCTCGAAAAAACGTGCAAGTTCTAATTTTTGGGAAAATGAATTTGACCGTGATTGCTATCGGTCCTTGTTGGCTTTGGTTTACTATTTTAAGCGACTTTATCCTATTGGAATTTTCCTGTCATTTTCTTGAATCAATAAGTTATGAATTTCAAAATACATTTTATTTACTAAATAAATGATTTTTGATTTTATATATACATATAATTAGTGAGTAAATTAGTATTATTTTATTAATTAGAAAAATCTCGGCTAAATTGTAATTAGCCATTTGTTAATTAGCCGTAACTAGTAATTAATTATTAATTATGGTTAATATTATTTTAGTACTGACTGTTAGCAGTTAGTATTGGGTTAGCAGTTAGTAGTTTTCACTATTTTCCTATATTCTATTACATGTACATTTGTTAGGGTTATCTCTACTCCCCTATAAATAGCACCCTATCCCAAAAAAAATCTAAATTTTCTACACAAATCCCCTAACCTAGAATTCCTAGCAGCCCCCCCATTTTTTCTGTCCCAAACAAACCAATCACCACCACCATTATCTGTAACACCCACTTTTCTAAATGAGGGTAATTTTGAACTTTTATAATTTTGATTAATCGATAATAAGATTTAACTCATGTTGTGATTTTTGGTAATTTTTTAATCAATTTAAAACTATTTAAAATATTGAATTGTGATTTTGATGGTTAACTAGTTAATTCCTAGTTTTGCTAAGCTTAGAGACTAACCATGGGGACCTAACCATGTGATTAGAATGACTATTTACAACTTTTTAGGCTAAGGGTATTTTGGTCATTTTGTGACTTTTGAATTATTTAGGATTTTGATTAATTGGTGAATTTTAGATTATTTTAATAATATTTAAATTGATGTATTATGATTTTGGTCATTTTTCATATTTTAGGAAAATTTTATATTTTAATATTGTTTTTATAGGATTTGTTTAGTCGGGTTTGAGTTTCGTCTCGTTCCGACTTGTATTGTGACCCGGGTAGCTTGAACTCTAGATGGGACCCAATATTAAGTTAAGCATGGCTCACAAGACCCAACATTAATTTAGCTAATTAAACTAATTTTTATCATGTTAGAATGGTTAAGTTAGAGACTCAAAACTAGATCATTTTGACCCCAAACTTGAACCTAATCTAGACTTAACCATATGAGACTAGAGAGGGGCAATTAGGATATTTCTCATTAGCCCTATTGGACTCTTTATGGCAGCCACCATTAGGAGAGAATGATTCATTTCATTCATTACAATCTTGCCTCTTTTATTTTCCTTTTGTTCTTCCCCAATTTTAGAGAGCCTCCCCATTGATTTGATCTCCAAATTAAATCATTCCTTCACCAAACCTTCCCTCAATCATTCACATTCTCCAAGGGAAGGGTGCTACCAAGGATTGGAAGAGGAGTGCAAGGAGGAGTGTCCACTTTGAGGGATCTTCGTATCGGAGCCGTGTCCTAAAGGATTTTATTGGGATTCCACTCCCAATAGGTAAAATCCATCCTCTAAATCAATTTTCTTTGCATATAAATTAGTTTTGAATCCGTAGGATCCATCCTTATGCATTTGTCCCATTTAGATTCAAATTTGAGGCCATTTGAAGCTCTCTTGAGGATTTTAGATATGTGTCTTGTGTCCTACTTGATAGATCCCAAATTAGGACACCCCATATGTATGTATGTATGATAATAGTTTAAATAGATATTTAAATTCAGTTTTATAATGTTTAGAGAGTGGATTGATCTTAGTTAGGATGGTTAGAATGAGTTTCATTTGGATACCTATGTTTGTATACAAGTATCTTGGCCTATATTTGTTCTTTTGTCAAATCCGTCATAATTTTTATCCACGTTTTTACTAACCAAAGCAACTTAGAAATGTCATACCTTTCAGCTTAGAACTCCGATTTATCTTCCGTCTTTTTTAAAAGAACCGTATCGAAGTTAGATTTCCAAATATTTATTTTAATAAGCCAAATTCTTTATGTAACTTTATGTAGAATTCTTTATGTATCTTCCGAACACGAAAATACGATCCGTTTAATGTTTCGGAAAGCTAACACGAATGGCTACAACATACTATAATCCTAGAATTTAGTGAATGCCCAATTGGTACAGTATTGGTTTTAAGTAGAAGAGTGACTATACGATATATGTATTTTGTGTAACCTATGAGCCTATGTAGTATGGATATTAAATGAATATAGAGTATGTAATGCATGATATGTTAGATGAATGAAATGATATATATATATATGATATATATCTTTTTACATTAATGTATATATATGGTTGAATGCAAGCATGTAGGAATGCAATTAATATAATACATATAAGCAATGCATGAATGAAAGAATTATACACAATGTATGCATGGAAGTATATAATGAATGCTAGATATAAATGCAAGGTATATATGTAATGATAGATATGAATACATGATGTATAAATATTGAATGTAATATCAGATTCATATGTAGACATAGAACCAATGCATAGCTGATATTTAGATTGAATGTTAGTTCATTTTAGGTTGTTCGAACACTGAACTGTCCATGTAAGCATATATACCTTCCTTTTCCTATTGCCAAGCCAATTTCAGTTTTCAATATAGTGGAATGTCTATGAATGTAATGTTAACCTTCAACCCCTTAATTCGAAATGTTAGTTAATTTTAGTATTAGACAATGCATGAGCTGTATGTATATGGGATGTTGGCTTAATGGCAGATTTCAGATAACATGGTTCATTTTATGTGGTTAGTTACACCAGTTTATGGGATAGCTCACTTTAGTTTATATGCAAATGTGGAACTAAACTAAGAATAAACTTCACCCTCTACACAAGGATACCCCACTCTATGTCAACCACCATGCCATGTAACCCTTCTCTAAATGATTGCTATAATGTATAAAGATTTATGTAGAGTATAGATGCATGTTAGTTATAACTTAAATAGTCTCTACTCTAATGTATATAGATGTATACTTGCCATGCATGTTAAGTATAATACATGTGTAATGTAGATGGGTTAGCTTTGTGCCATGTGTAGTGTAAACTCATAGCAAGTGTTAATTTCTCTTTTCATGTACACCTCCATGTTCACACACACACACATAGCTTTACATTTTAGTTCTTTTCTCTTATATATATATAGATATAATTATATATATATATAATATATATATATGTATATATATATATTATAATATATAATATATATATATATATAATATCTATATAATATATATATATATATATATAATGTTGAATATGCATGAATGTGATGTATCTTGATATGTGACTTGTGTTGGCATGTATAGCCTTGGCTTTGTATGGTATGTACTAGCTAAGGTAGACTGGTTAGGCCTAGTGAGACTTCATTGAGTCTAGGTTGACCCAGTTGACCTAGCTTTGACTAGATAGTTGACTAGAGTTGACCAAGTGTTGACTTTAGCCTAGTTTGACCTAGACAACATGTAGATGCATTGTAGCAGTCTATTTTCTTATTTTAGACATGTTGAAACTTGTGTTGCTTGATTAGGAGACAGACACCTCTCCTCAGGCAGTACACCCTCTTCGGACATTCAGTTATCAGGCGAGTACATTCTCTGATCATTTTATATCTTGTTTAGGATTATATTTCCTGCTTTAGATTATCTTACTTGATGCTGACACGTTGGTAACACGGATTAGTACTATATGGATCCCTTCATGAGATGTTATCCTTCTCGGGAGCATCAGATACTTTTGTCCAATCTGTTTACTTATATCACGTATCTTATGCTTCTATTATCATGAATCTTCGAAAATCAGCTAGTGACTCATGTACTCACATGATCACCGAGCATTCATGAATCAATTCATGAATCACCCCTTTATGGGCAACGTAGTATAATCATGAATCTTAACGTAACTTGAATTGATCTTTGTGTATTGATTGGGGATAGAGGAGTATAAATGAACATATGAATAATTTCAAGTAGTGTAATCATGAATCAATTCCAAGTAGTGTAATCATGAATCAGTCCTTAGCCATTCACATGTTTATCCAGTACTCGAATCCCTAGCACTGTCTCTCCTTATATATATCATAGATATTTACTTACAGTCTCTCTTTACATTATGCTATTTCTTCAGATCCTGTATTTTATTCTCTAGCATGATTACATTTTCATTCTGCTATGACTTGTTGAGATGTATTGTGCTCGCTCCTGTCGTGACTGGACCTGTTGATAAATTTTACAGATAGCTTGGAGGTTGCCTGCTAGCCTAGAGGAAACACAGTAGAGGTTGTATAGATAGTTATTTTAGTTGTCTTGAGTTGTATTACTTTATGGATTACTGTATTTGAGATTTGAGATGTTTTCTGGGTTTGTGTATCTTAGACACTTAGACTTCTATGCGGTATCTCTTGTGGATTTCATATTTTATCTATCTTTTATCATGCTCTACCTTAGATGTGATTGAGACTGTATTTGCTATGTCACCTCAATTCGAAGTGTATATACTGTACAGGTACCTTTATATTGTTAGATGTTTGACCTAGGACAGCGTTCTACCGCCGACACTGCGACGTATGCTGGACGTACCCACTTTTCGTGCCCTTACTCTAGGGTGCGGGTCGTGACACATTTTTAGTGGTGGCCCATACAGGTCGAGTTTGTGTAGTGGTATTTGAACTAGAGTACCACTACAACTTGCAGTAGGATTAGGATATATTTGAAGGTACTCAATCACAGTTAGGATCCCTTGAGAGATTTCTGGGACGACCCTTGAGAATCTTATTTTAACTTCGATTTGAAAACTCTTCTCCCCTTGATTTGATTTATCTTTACTTTCTGTTGTTGGATTGATTTTGATGATGATTGTTGAGTTTTGAATCTTGATGTTAGCTGTTGCATCCGAGTTTGTTATATGACTTGATAGATTTTTGTTCACTTTTGAAACTTAATGTTCGTTGATAAATTTAATTTTTTTTGGGTATTCATTGTTGCTTAATTTAATTTTTGTCAAGATAAAATTATATGGGCTAGGTCATCTATGTTATGGAATCTAGTCTTCTACAGTCACATTAGCCAGCATGGTGAGGACATATAGTCTGACTTGGATATATTTCTCGGTTGTGGGAATTTAAGGTTTTCGCAGCCAAGCTAGCGGCATCGCAAAAATGTTAAATACCATGATTCTAGAGGTATGTGCCTAAGTCGAGGACTCTGTGATTATCGTAGCCTTGCTTACTAGTATGACAAAGATTTAGAGTACCATGATTTTGGATAGACGCATATGATTATCAGATTGTACCTTAAATTTTTGAACATGTTTTCTCTACTTTTGTTTCAGTCCTTCAAAAAATAAAGAAAAAAATGAATTTTTATTTGTTTGTTTTTTTGTTCTCATTATTTAACTTAGGGTAGCTTTAACTGTTTTTATAAACCTTTGTGTAACTTCTTACTATGAATTTCTTCTTAATCAATGAATCGATAATTTTGCTAGACCTTATCTTGGATTTGATATTTTAGCTCTGGGTTTCAAAATGGTTCATTCTTTTAAACAAATAAGCAGAACAGATTTTATCGTTATTTCCTTCTTGCTATTATTCTTGTATTAAATAATAATAATAATAAACTGTCTTGATTACATCAATCACCTGCTTTGCAATCTTGGTAGCAATCTAAATGTTGGTCTTGGTATAGAATTTGATTTTTATATTGGGACATAAGAATATATATAGTGGACACAGACACTTTGTCTGACACGTAGCATGCTACACTTTGATTATCAACCCATCTAAATGCATATTAATATGTGTGGATGTTTAAATTCTCAAAACCCCAATATTCTAATACAGTACAGTATCAGAGACTGGTTCTCTGCTTTTCTAGTTTAAAATTCGTAATTTAAATATAAATTTCATGTTATTAGTTTTGTTTACATCACTGCACATGTATCTTATACGCAAGGTTTCAATTCTTAAAGAAATTGGTTGAGTTTTGTGTTTGAACTTGTCAAATCTGAGACTATGTGCATATTAACCCTTAATACTGGATTTTAATATTAGTTCAAATTGCTGTTTTTTAAATGTAATATTTTGAGGTATATACATTGTTGTATGTAGGGATGTAATGTTATGTTTCATATTTTTACATGTTAGGTTGTGATAAACATCGGGTTGGTTTGATGTTCGAATTTCTCCAAAATACTAAAATTGAATACATGTTACCATTTATCACATTGATTTTAAATGTTTAGTTCAATTTCAGATTTAATATGTAATGTTAAACTGAACTGAATGATTGAACCCTTCATTTTAAGTTATTACCCCTGTACTCTTGACACTCTACACTAATGTTCACAACTGCCATGTAAATCTAACCCATCATCTATATGCTATGTTCATATATCTATCTATATATATATATATATATATATATATATATATATATATATATATATATACTTATGCATACATGTTATAATGTATATAGATACATAACTAAATCTCTACCTCTCTATACATATAGATATATGTATATATATGGTTAGCCATGCATGTTATGAGTAAATAGGTTGTGCATTGTAGATTGTTTAACCAATATGCCATGAGTAGTGTAACTTGATAGCTATTGTTTTGAAACCAAATCCTCTTATACACTTTCATGTATATTTCACACACGTTTACTATCTAACCCTATGAACATGTCCACATACACCCATACACACACTAACCACATAACCTTTACATAATGCTAGCTTTTCCCTCTCTAACGCTCTTTCTCTCTCTCTCTCTCTCTCTCTATATATATATATATATATATATATATATATATATATATATATATATATATATATATATATATATTGTGATTGGATTTCAATGTAATTGACTTTCATTCTTTAACTTTGATTTTGATTTTTTTTCTTTGAATAGTACCCCTTTATAGATAATTGGTAGTTATCTTATTTTATTTTCTGATAAGTACCAGTTTTTATATAGGATAGTAGACTGTCTTACAGTTTTGATGATTTGTTATTTCTGTATCTTTTCCAGTTTAACACCCCCGATTGCTTGTATGTTTGATACCCTATAACCCTTTTGGTTAGCATGACTAGTATACCTAGATGAGACTCTCACTACCACCATATGCTATGACCCTGTATGCCATCCTTTTTAATCGTATGATTTAGGTAAGTTCTGAGACCATGATTGTTGGGGACGAGACTCTAGAAAAAGTACGACCATCCTAATTTCGAGGACGAAATTTTTCTAAGAAGGGTAGACTTGTAACACCCACTTTTCTAAAATGAGGGTAATTTTGAACTTTTATAATTTTGATTAATCGATAATAAGATTTAACTCATATTGTGATTTTTGGTAATTTTTTAATCAATTTAAAACTATTTAAAATATTAAATTGTGATTTTGATGGTTAACTAGTTAATTCCTAGTTTTGCTAAGCTTAGAGACTAACCATGGGACCTAACCAAGTGATTAGAATGACTATTTACAACTTTTTAGGCTAAGGATATTTTGATCATTTTGTGACTTTTGAATTATTTAGAATTTTGATTAATGGTGAATTTTATATTATTTTAATAATATTTAGATAGATGTATTATGATTTTGGTCATTTTTTATTTTTTTATATTTAGGAAAAATTTATATTTTTAATATTGTTTTTATTGGATTTGTTTAGTCGGGTTTGAGTTTCGTCTCGTTCCGATTGTATTGTGATCCGGGTAGCTTGAACTCTAGATGGGATCCAATATTAAGTTAAGCATGGCTCACAAAACCCAAACATTAAGTTAGTTAATTAAACTAATTTTTATCATGTTAGATGGTTAAGCTAGAGACTCAAACTAGATCATTTTGACCCCAAACTTGAACCTAGTCTAGACTTAACCATATGAGACTAGAGAGGGGCAATTAGGATATTTTCCATTAGCCCTAAGGATCTTATGACAGCCACCTTTAGGAGAGAATGATTCATTTCATTCATACAATCTTGCCTCTTTATTTTTCTTTTGTTCTTCCCCAATTTTAGAGAGCCTCCCATTGATTTGATCTCCAAATTAAATCATTCCTTCACCAAACCTTCCCTCATCATTCCCATTCTCCAAAGTAAGGGTGCTACCAAGGATTGGAAGAGGAGTGCAAGGAGGAGTGTCCACTTTGAGGGATCTTCGTATCGGAGCCATGTCCTAAAGGATTTCATTGGGATTCCACTCCCAACAGGTAAAATCCACCTCTAAATCGATTCTTTGCTTATAAATTAGTTTTGAATCCGTAGGATCCATCCTCATGCATTTGTCCCATTTAGATTCAAATTTGAGGCCATTTGGAGCTCTCTTGAGGATTTTAGATATGTGTCTTGTGTCCTACTTGATAGATCCCAAATTAGGACACCCATGTGTATGTATGTATGATAATAGTTTAAATAGATATTAAATTCAGTTTTATAATGGTTAGAGAGTGGATTGATCTTAGTTAGGATGGTTAGAATGAGTTTCATTTGGATACCTATGTTTGTATCCAAGTATCTTGGCCTGTATGTGTTCTTTTGTCAAATCCGTCATAATTTTTATCCACGTTTTTATTAACCAAAGCAACTTAGAAATGCCATAACTTTTATCTTAGAAATCCGATTTATCTCCCGGTTATTTAAAAGAACCATATCGAAGTTAGCTTTCTAAATATATATTTTAATAAGCCAAATTCTTTCTGTAACTTTCTGTAGAATTATTTGAGTGTCAGTTGTACGAAAGACGAACGTGTTTCGGTATTTTCGCGATTTTGGGAGCTTCCGGAAACGAAAATGCGATCCGTTTAAAGTTTCGGAAAGCTAATACGAAGGGCTACAACATACTTTAATCCTATAATTTAGTGAATGCCCAATTGGTACAGTATTGGTTTAAGTAGAAGAGTGACTATACGATATATGCATTTTGTGTAACCTATGAGCCTATGTAGTATGGATATTAAATGAATATAGAGTATGTAATGCATGATATGTTAGATGAATAAAATGATATATATATGATATATATTCTCTTTACATTATATATATATATATATATATATATATATATATAAATATATTTATATAAAAAAAAATTATATATATATATATATATATATATATATATATATATATATATATATATATATATATATATATATATATGGTTGAATGCAAGCATGTAGGAATGCAATTAATATAATGCATATAAGCAATGCATGAATAAAGAATGATACACAATGTATGCATGGAAGTATATAATGAATGCTATATATAAATGCAAGGTATATATGTAATGATAGATATGAATGCATAATGTATAAATATTGAATGCAATATCAGATTTCATATGTAGACATAGAACCAATGCCATAGCTGATATTTAGATTGAATGTTAGTTCATTTTAGGTTGTTCGA
This sequence comes from Iris pallida, assembly GCA_029216955.1. Classification (NCBI taxonomy): domain Eukaryota; kingdom Viridiplantae; phylum Streptophyta; class Magnoliopsida; order Asparagales; family Iridaceae; genus Iris; species Iris pallida. The sequence continues at coordinate 17,796,705 of JANAVB010025399.1, read as the reverse complement.
ACACTGAACTGTCCATGTAAGCATATATACCTTCCTTTTCCTATTGCCAAGCCAATTTTAGTTTTCAATATAGTGGAATGTCTATGAATGTAATGTTAACCTTCAACCGCTTAATTCGAAATGTTAGTTAATTTTATTATTAAACAATGCATGAGCTGTATGCATATGGGATGTTGGCTTAATGGCAGATTTCAGATAACATGGTTCATTTTATGTGGTTAGTTACACAAGTTTATGGGATAGCTCACTTTAGTTTATATGCAAATGTAGCACCCAGTTTCCCAAATGAGGATAATTTTGAAATTTCGTGTTTATAATTATTTTAATAATGATATTTAATTCATGATATAATTTTTTGTGATTTTAAATCATTTTAAAATTATTTAAATCAATGACTTGTGGTTTTGACGTTTTGCTAGTGAAACCCTAGAGACTGTTTGATCTAGAGCCTAACCATGTGATTATAATATTTTAATATCATTTTTGGCCTAAAGATATTTTTGCATTTGACCTCTTTGAATTATTTTGATATTATTTATTATTTATGATATTGTTTTGGGATTATTTGAGTCGGGTTCGAATTTCAACTCAATCCGACTTGAAACGGGGACCCGGGGGGTAGTTTGACTTTAGTGGGACCCACACACTAGTTAGGCATGGCCCACATGATATTAATTTTAGTCCACATGATAGAAATATTTAGTTAGAGGTTAGACTAATTATTATGGATAAGGTTAGTGTGATTAGAGACTTTAGAATGACTAATTTAGCCCCAACCAATTAGCCCTTTCCTAATACTCATAGAATAGGTTAGTAGGGGCTTTTGGACTTTTCCAAATAGGACAAAACCACCTTTATGGCCAGCCACAATAAGGATAGGGTTGAGCCTCCCATTTGTCATTATCCATCTATTTTTCTCTCTCTTGTTCTTCCCCAAATTCCTAGAGAGCAATCCCTAGCAATTTTTCCACCAAATCCTTCTATTTCACCACCAGATCTTCTTCTTTCCTTCTCCATTCTAGCCAAGGAGGAAGCTACCCAAGTTTGGGAGGATTCGGAGCTCGTTCGTGTCCTTTTGGAATCTCTACGTGTCAGTGTCGCTCCGGGAAGGTTTTTCTTCGATTCGATCTACCGGGAGGTATAAATCCCTTCTCCTTTTCATTTTCTCATGCATATAAGTCTATTTTGAACCCATAGGACTGACCCCCATGGTTGTATCTCCATTTGTGTCTATTTTGTGTCCATTTGGAGGTCATAGGAGTGTCCTTTGTGTTGTGGATGTGTTCATGTTACATATATAGATTTATATATATATATATTGTAATGAGAGTGTATCTATATTTATATATGTAATAAATGGTTCATGATGATTATATAATCAAGTTTGTGAGTGTGGTTCCTCATATTATTATTGCTATTATTGTTGTGGATAATTAGGATATATATTGTGTATTCTTTTGGCTCAAACTACCCAAATCCGTCATGATTTTTATCCACGTTTTTAATTTCAGCCCTAACTTAGAAATGTCATAACTTCTAGCTCAAAGCTCGGTTTAATCTCACGTTTTTTTTAAAAGAAGCGTATTGAAGTTAGATTTCCAAAAACATGTATTAATAGGCCTAATTCTTTCTGTAACTTTTTGGAGAATTATTTGAGTGTCAGTTGTACGAAAGACAAACGCGTTCTCGGTGTTTTCGCGATTCCGGGAGTTTCCGGAAACGAAAACGCGATCCGTTTGAAGTTCCGGAAAGCTAACACATAGATCTATAACATACTTTAATCCTAAATTTTAATTCATACAGAGATGGTATAGTATTGATTATTAGTAGGAGTTACTATTCGGCATATGCATTTTGTGCACCCTTGTGAGTAATATAATGTTCTATTTGATTTTAATCCATGTTATTGTATATACATTATGTAATTAAATAGAGAATGCAAGCATGAGTAAATGGTTAAATAAATAATGTATGAGGTGTAAGTATCCTATCTAATGTAAGCATGTATAAGTATGACTTGTAATGAATATGTAGGTTCCATAGTATGTAATGTATGGTGCATATAGTGGTGCAAGAGAATAATGAATGATGAATGAATGCAAGCATGAATGTAATGTAATAATAGATGTAATGTATGCAATATACAAGTTAATGAGATGTAATGTTCTATGTTAACACAAATCCTATATTACCTCATGTACCCCCCTTGCACTATGTTGACACTATCACACTTGACACATTGTTCACTTACACTTTGACACTCTTTGATATGTATACACTATATATGCCCATTTAACCCTCACTTGCCCCTTTGCCATGTTCACATACACACACATAGCCTCTTAAATAAGTATTTATGAATATAGTTAACTTAGCTATATATGTATATTATATATATGTTAGCATATTGTGTCGTAATATATAAGTTTATATAACCATTTGAAATGCCATGATTATAGACCTAATGTTGAATACCAATATATGTATATGTATATATGTGTAGACATATATAGCTTAAAGTAATAGATTACCTAGTATATATCCAATGTGAATTCTTGCCTATTTGAGTATTGAATAATTGCATGCTATATAGAGTTGGGTGTATGTTGGCTTGTATAGCCTTGTATTGATGTGTGCTTGCTAGGATAGTCTTGGTTAGGCCTAGTAAGACTTGCTGGGTTAGGACATGACCTAGGTTGACTAGTACAGTTGACCAGAGTTGACCAAGGGTTGACTTTGGCCTAGTTTGACCTACATTCATGTAGAATGCATTGTAGTGCTTTATATTACCCTTCTGGACATGTTGTGACTTGCGCTGTTCTAATTAGGAGCCAGACACCTCTCTTCGGATAATATCTTTACCTTGGACATTCAGATATCAGGCGAGTACATTCTCTGATCGTTTCATACTTGTCATGACTTATATTCTCGCTCTAGATTACTTTTACTTGATGCTGTCACGTTATCATCACGGATTGGTACTATATGGATCTCTTCTTGGGATGTTATCCCCCTTAGCAGGCGCATCGGATACTTTATGACATGTGTTTCATGTACATCATGTATTTCTTGCTTCTGCGTTATTCATGTACACTCATATTCTCTCATGTTCTTACATGTACGTTCATGTACTCTCATGTTCTTTCATGTACGCTCATGTTTCCTCATGTATTTCTTGTATAACTAAAACATCATGTCCGTAACATAACTTGAATAGATCCTTGTGTATTGATTGTGGGTAGGGGTGAGTATAAATGGTCATGTGATTTATCCATCATGTTCACTCTGTTACTTTTCATGTTTTATCATGTACAACACAGCCTTATTGGCTGATGTCCTACATGTTCACTCATGTACATCATGTTCAACCTAAGCCAATTATATGCCATCTCGTACTCTAAATCACTAGTCACTTACAGTTCTTACTTATCATGTATATATATTTTTAGTTATCAAATATCTCTCCTATTTTCATGTACATCTTCTTACAGCGTTTCATGTATCTTATTCTATTGCCTGCTTTATATTTCCTGACATGATATGAACTGCATGAGATGTATTGTGCTCGCTCCTGTCCTGACTGGACCTGTTGATAAATTTTACAGATAGCCTGGGATTGCCTGCTAGCCTAGAGGAGACATAGTAGAGGTTGTTTAGATAGTTATTTCATTTTGTCTGGAGTTGTATTTACTTTTGGATTACTGTATTTGAGTTTTGAGATGTATTTCTGGAATTATGTATCTTAGACACTTAGACTTCTATCTCCTGTATCTCTTTTGGATTTCATGTTTATCTATCTTTATCATTCTATCTTAGATTGTGATTGAGTTGTACCTCTGTGTTGGCCTCCTTATGGAGAGTATTCATATTATGCTAGTTATAGTTCATGACCTAGAACAGCGTTCTACCGCCGACACTGCGGCGTAGGCTGGGCGTTGTTACGTTCTCGTGTCCTAACTCTAGGGTGCGGGTCGTGACACATTTTTAGTGGTGGCCCATGCATGTCGAGTTTATGTAGTGGTATTCGAACTTGAGTACCACTACAGCCTGCAGTAGGAATAGGATATATCTTGAAGGTACTCAATCACAGTTAGGAACCCTTGAGAGATTCCCGGAACGACCCTTGAGAATCTAATTTTAACTTTGATTTAAGAACTCTTTTTTCCCTTGATTTGATTTATTTTTACTTACTATTGTTAAATTTGATTTTGATGGATTATGGTTGAATTTGAGTTGTATTCATTGATTTTGATGAATGATTGTCGAATTTTGAATCTTGATGATAGCTGTTGCATCCGAGTTGTATTTTGATGGATTTTTGTTCATTTTGAATTTTGAAGTTCGTTGATAAATTTGATTTGATTTATGGGTATTCATTGTTGATTTAATTTAATTTTTTGACAAGATGAAATTATATGGGCTAGGTCATCTATGTTATAGAATCTAGTCTTCTATAGTCACATTAGCCAGCATGGTGAGGACATATAGTCTGACTCTGGATATATTTCTCGGGTGTGGGAATTTAAGGTTTTTGCAGCCAAGCTAGCGGCACCGCAAAAATGTTAAATAGCACGATTCTAGAGGTATGTGCATAAGTCAAGGACTCTGTGATTATCGTAGCCTTGCTTACTAGTATGACGGGGATTTAGAGTACCATAATTTTGGATAGACGCAGATGATTATCAGATTGTACCTTAAATATTTTCAAGCATGTTTTCTCTACTTTGATGCAGTCCTTCAAAAAGAATTATTATTTGTTTTGCTTTGTTTTGCTTCTAATTATTTAACTTAGGAGTAGCTTGTGTAACTTCTTGCTATGAGTTTCTTCTTAATACAATGAATCAATGATTTTGCTAGACTTTATCTTGGATTTGATATTTAGCTCTGGTTTCAAAATGGTTCCTTCTTTTAGGCAAATAAGCAAACATCTTTTATCGTTATTTCCTTCTTGCTATTTTTCTAGTATTGAATAATAATAATAAAACTGCCTTGATTTCGTCAATCACCTATTTTGCGATCTTGGTAGGAATCTAAATGTTGGTCTTAACGTAGAATTAAATTTTTTTTGGGACATGAGAATATATGAGTATATTTACATAGTGGACACTTGCCTGATACGTATGCATGCTACACTTGATTTTCCACCTATCTAAAATACATATTAATATGTTGTTAATGTTAAAATTTTTAAAACCCCAATATTTCTGGTTTTCTGCTTTTTCAGTTTAAATTCGTAATTTAAATATAAATTTCATGTTATTAGTTTTGTCTACATAACTGCACATGTATGATATCTGCAGAGTTTCAATTTTTAGAGAAATTGGTTAAGTTATGTTAAATTTGTAAAATCTGAGACTGCATTATGTTAATATTACACTAGTTTAAATGTTAGCTTATTTTCAGATTTTGTATGTAAATGCTGAACTAAAACTGGGTTTAACCTTTCAATACCAAGCTATAACCCTGTACAAGGACACACACACCCTAACTTAGTATACGCTGTCATGTAACCTAACCTTTCCTCTCTATGTTATGATCACATACTTGTATAGATATATATAGAGCTTAGGCATACATGTTATAATCTATGTATATACATAACTAAATCTCTACCTCTTATAGATGTTTATGGTTAGCCATGCATGTTATGATTAAATAGGTTGTGTATTGTAGGTTGTTAACCCATATGCCATGAGTAGTGTAACCGGATAGCTCATATACAATTTCATGTATATTTCACATACACCCATACACACACAAACCACATAACATTACATAATGCTAGTTTTTTCTCTCTAACGCTCTCTCTGTATATATATATTGTGATTTGGATTTCAATGCAAGTGATTTTCAATTCCTTAATTTTTGAATTTGATTTTCTGTACCCTTTTTCAGATAATTGGTAGTTGCCTTTATTTTGTTTTGATAAGTACCAGTTTCATATAGGATGGTAGACCGCCTTATAGTTTTGATGGTTTGTTGTTTCTGTAACTTCTCTAGTTTAGCACCCGAGATTGCTTGTATGTTTTGATACCCTATGACCGTTTCGGTTAGCATGACTAGTATACCTAGATGAGACTTTCACTACCACCGTATGCCATGACCCTGTATGTTGTCCTTTTGATCACATGATTTGTTTTAATCTGGGACTTTGATTGTGGGGGTTTGGCCTAGAGGGAGTATGGACATTTTAATTTCGAGGACGAAATTTTTTCTAAGGTGGGTAGAGTTGTAGCACCCAGTTTCCCAAATGAGGATAATTTTGAAATTTCGTGTTTATAATTATTTTAATAATGATATTTAATTCATGATATAATTTTTGGTGATTTTAAATTATTTTAAAATTATTTAAATCAATGACTTGTGGTTTTGACGTTTTGCTAGTGAAACCCTAGAGACTGTTTGATCTAGAGCCTAACCATGTGATTATGATATTTTAATATCATTTTTGGCCTAAGGATATTTTTGCATTTGACCTCTTTGAATTATTTTGATATTATTTATTATTTATGATATTGTTTTAGGATTATTTGAGTCGGGTTCGAATTTCAACTCAATCCGACTTGAAACGGGGACCCGGGGGGTAGTTTGACTTTAGTGGGACCCACACACTAGTTAGGCATGGCCCACATGATATTAATTTTAGTCCACATGATAGAAATATTTTAGTTAGAGGTTAGACTAATTATTATGGATAAGATTAGTGTGATTAGAGACTTTAGAATGACTAATTTAGCCCCAACCAATTAGCCCTTTCCTAATACTCATAGAATAGGTTAGTAGGGGCTTTTAGACTTTTCCTAATAGGACAAAACCACCTTTATGGCCAGCCACAATAAGGATGGGGTTGAGCCTCCCATTTGTCATTATCCATCTATTTTTCTCTCTCTTGTTCTTCCCCAAATTCCTAGAGAGCAATCCCTAGCAATTTCTCCACCAAATCCTTCTATTTCACCACCAAATCTTCTTCTTTCCTTCTCCATTCTAGCCAAGGAGGAAGCTACCCAAGTTTGGGAGGATTCGGAGCTCGTTCGTGTCCTTTTGAATCTCTACGTGTCGGTGTCGCTCTGGGAAGGTTTTTCTTCGATTCGATCTACCGGGAGGTATAAATCCCTTCTCCTTTTCATTTTCTCATGCATATAGGTCTATTTTGAACCCATAGGAATGACCCCCATGGTTGTATCTCCATTTGTGTCCATTTGGAGGTCATAGGAGTGTCCTTTATGTTGTGGATGTGTTCATGTTACATATATAGATTTATATATATATATTGCAATGAGAGTGTATCTATATTTATATATGTAATAAATGGTTCATGATGATTATATAATCAAGTTTATGAGTGTGGTTCCTCATATTATTATTGCTATTATTGTTGTGGATAATTAGGATATATATTGTGTATTCTTTTGGCTCAAACTACCCAAATCCGTCATAATTTTTATCCACGTTTTTAATTTCAGCCCTAACTTAGAAATATCATAACTTCTAGCTCAAAGCTCGGTTTAATCTTCCGTTTTTTTTAAAAGAAGCGTATTGAAGTTAGCTTTCCAAAAACAAGTATTATTAGGCCTAATTCTTTCTGTAACTTTTTGGAGAATTATTTGAGTGTCAGTTGTACGAAAGACAAACGCGTTCTCGGTGTTTTCGCGATTCCGGGAGTTTTCGGAAACGAAAACGCGATCCGTTTGAAGTTTCGGAAAGCTAACACATAGATCTATAACATACTTTAATCCTAAATTTTAATTCATACTGAGATGGTACAGTATTGATTATTAGTAGGAGTTACTATTCGGCATATGCATTTTGTGTACCATTGTGAGTAATATAATATTCTATTTGATTTTAATCCATGTTAATGTATATACATTATGTAATTAAATAGAGAATACAAGCATGAGTAAATGGTTAAATAAATAATGTATGAGGTGTAATTATCCTATCTAATGTTAGCATGTATAAGTATGACTTGTAATGAATATGTAGGTTCCATAGTATGTAATGTATGGTGCATATAGTGGTGCAAGAGAATAATGAATGATGAATGAATGCAAGCATGAATGTAATGTAATAATAGATATAATGTATGCAATATACAAGTTAATGAGATGTAATATTCTATGTTAACATAAATCCTATATTACCTCATGTACCCCCTTACAGTACGTTGACACTATCACACTTGACACATTGTTCACTTACACTTTGACACTCTTTGATATGTATACACTATATATGCCCATTTAACTCTCACTTGCCCCTTTGCCATATTCACATACACACACATAGCCTCTTAAATAAGTATTTATGAATATAGTTAACTTAGCTATATATGTATATTATATATATGTTAGCATATTGTGTCGTAATATATAAGTTTATATAAACATTTGAAATGCCATGATTATAGACCTAATGTTGAATACCAATATATGCATGTGTATATATGTGTAGACATATATAGCTTAAAGTAATAGATTACCTAGTATATATCCAATGTAAATTCTTGCCTATTTGAGTATTGAATAATTGCATGCTATATAGAGTTGGGTGTATGTTGGCTTGTATAGCCTTGTATTGATGTGTGCTTGCTAGGATAGTCTTGGTTAGGCCTAGTAAGACTTGTTGGGTTAGGACATGACCTAGTTTGACCTAGTTTGACTAGTACAGTTGACCAGAGTTGACCAAGGGTTGACTTTGGCCTAGTTTGACCTAGATTCATGTAGAATGTATTGTAGTGCTTTATATTACCCTTCTGGACATGTTGTGACTTGTGCTGTTATAATTAGGAGCCAGACACCTCTCTTTGGACAGTATCTTTACCTTGGACATTCAGATATCAGGCGAGTACATTCTCTGATCGTTTCATACTTGTCATGACTTATATTCTCGCTCTAGATTACTTTAACTTGATGCTGTCACGTTATCATCACGGATTGGTACTATATGGATCTCTTCTTGGGATGTTATCCCCCTTAGCGGGCGCATCGGATACTTTATGACATGTGTTTCATGTACATCATATATTCCTTGCTTCTGCGTTATTCATGTACACTCATGCTCTCTCATGTTCTTACATGTACGTTCATGTACTCTCATGTTCTTTCATGTACGCTCATGTTTCCTCATGTGTTTCTTGTATAACCAAAACATCATGTCCGTAACGTAACTTGAATAGATCCTTGTGTATTGATTGTGGGTAGGGGTGAGTATAAATGGTCATGTGATTTATCCATCATGTTCACTCTGTTACTTTTCATGTTTTATCATGTACAATACAGCCTTATTGGCTGATGTCCTATATGTTCACTCATGTACATCATGTTCAACCTAAGCCAATTACATGCCATCTCGTACTCTAAATCACTAGTCACTTACAGTTCTTACTTATCATGTATATATATTTCCAGTTATCAAATATCTCTCCTGTTTTCATGTACATCTTCTTACAGCGTTTCATGTATCTTATTCTATTGCCTGCTTTATATTTCCTGACATGATATGAACTGCATGAGATATATTGTGCTCGCTCCTGTCTTGACTGGACCTGTTGATAAATTTTACAGATAGCCTGGGATTGCCTGCTAGCCTAGAGGAGACATAGTAGAGGTTGTTTAGATAGTTATTTCATTTTGTCTGGAGTTGTGTTTACTTGTGGATTACTGTATTTGAGTTTTGAGATGTATTTCTGGAATTATGTATCTTAGACACTTAGACTTCTATCTCCTGTATCTCTTTTGGATTTCATGTTTATCTATCTTTATCATTCTACCTTAGATTGTGATTGAGTTGTACCTCTGTGTTGGCCTCCTTATGGAGAGTATTCATATTATGCTAGTTATAGTTCATGACCTAGAACAGCGTTCTACCACCGACACTACGGTGTAGGCTGGACGTTGTTACGTTCTTGTACCCTAACTCTAGGGTGCGGATCATGACAGCAAATGTGGAACTAAACTGAGAATGAACTTCACCCTCTGCACAAGGATACCCCACTCTATGTCAACCACCATGCCATGTAACCCTTCTCTAAATGATTGCTATAATGTATATAGATTTATGTAGAGTATAGATGAATGTTAGTTATAACTTAAATAGTCCCTACTCTAATGTATATAGATGTATACTTGTAGCCAAGCATGTTAAGTATAATACATGTGTAATGTAGACGGGTTAGCTTTGTGCCATGTGTAGTGTAAACTTATAACTAGTGTTAATTTCTCTTTTCATGTACACCTCCATGTTCACACACACACACACATAGCTTTACATTTTAGTTCTTTTCTCTTATATATATATATATATATATATATATAATATATATAATATATTTAATATGTATATATATATATATATATATATATATATATATATATATATATATATAATGTTGAATATGCATGAATGTGATGTATCTTGATATGTGACTTGTGTTGGCTTGTATAGCCTTGGCTTTGTATGGTATGTACTAGCTAAGGTAGACTGGTTAGGCCTAGTGAGACTTCATTGAGTCTAGGTTGACCCAGTTGACCTAGCTTTGACTAGATAGTTGACTAGAGTTGACCAAGTGTTGACTTTAGTCTAGTTTGACCTAGACAACATGTAGATGCATTGTAGCAGTCTATTTCCTTATTTTAGACATGTTGAAACTTGTGTTGCTCTGATTAGGAGACAGACACCTCTCCTCAGGCAGTACACCCTCTTCGGACATTCAGTTATGTCACGACCCGCACCCTGTGTAGGGGCACGAGAAGTGGGTACGTCCAGCCTACACCGCAGTATCGGTGGTAGAACGCTGTCCTAGGTTGCTAACTAATCTCATGCAGTGTATATAATATACTAGCCAAGATCTCAACTCCGAAGGGAGGACAAGTAAAAGATATGATATACTCAATCACAGTCTAAGCACGATAAGAAACACAGAAATCTAGATACCAACTAACAACAACAGAAATTAAACTACTAAAATAATAACAACAATGTCTCAAACAAACTCTAATACAACTCGATATCTCAAGTTTAATACAAACAAGCTCAAAACATGAAAGCTAAGTAAGTCTACTAGCTAAACTCCTGAATCACTCCTGAGAGTCGGAACCAAAGGTAGCTAATCCCTCGCCAGGTCCATGGTAAGTAGGGCATGTGTCTTCAGGAGTATCATCTGTAATATTTTCAACAGGTCCAATCAGGACAGGAACGAGCACATCTCATCTAGAAATCCCAAGTAAATGACAAAGACTATAAAACAGTTTTTAGACAGTTATACAGATGAGCATGGCAGTTTTATACAGAAAATGATGTAGAGAACAGTGAGGGTACAAGGAAAGTAAAGTAACTAACAAGAGAAGAAAACATGGCAAAGAAGACTGTAGTAAACTAGCTGAACTAGAATAACATGGTATAAGTCCAGACAGTATAAAAGGTAATCCCAGTGTGAGTCCAGTAAAAATGAGTCCAGAAGTGATCCATGATTCCAGGGTAAGTCCAGACTATACTCTAACAGTGTGTTTTAAAATACTGAGATCGACATGTAAACGGCTAGGGGTAATCAGGCACATCGTACACTCGGCCAAGTGTGGGATGGCTAGCATTCCAGAATAGTTCCAAGGGAGGTGGTTCCAGATTTTAGGTATGTTCACATGTCTACTCAAGTATTTCCCCGCCCACAAGTGAATCCATAATCCAACACTACAACCAGTATGAGTCCAGCCAATGATTCCAGAAATGATTCCAGTAATGATTCTAGTGATGCCAGTAGTGGTTCCAGTAGTGGTTCCAGAAGGTGATGCCAGTAGTGGTTCCAGAAATAGAGGCCAGACATAAATAATGAGTGTCGCATGTAATGGATCCAACAATACCAATCGTATTTGTACAGAGAATCATATATAGCTATCTAAAACTGAAATACAGTAAATGACAAGTAATGAAAGAACTATCAGAGAATGTACTCGCCTGACACTCTGGAAAGAGTAGTGTAATATCAGATGTCTGTACCAGGGTCACAATGTCCTAAAATAGAGTAATACAGTTATGACATGTCCAAAATGAAGGTAAATAAAATCTACAATACAATCTATTTGAATTCTAAACCAATCTAGGTCAAAGTCAAACTTGGTCAACTCTACAGTCAAACTAAGTCAAATTAAGTCATACTAGGTCACAGGAAATCAAACTAAGTCAAACAGAGTCAAACAAGGTCAAACAAGTCAAGGTTAGTCAAATCTAGGTTAAAGTCAACTCCTGGTCAACACTCTAATCAAACTAGTCAATTACTAGTCAACATGATCAATCTGGGTCAAGTCTAAGTCAAACTTAGACCAACTAAGGTATTGGTCAAACAAAGACTAGTCAGTCAGGTAATTAAGCCAGGGGTCAACTATTTAAGTCAAACTCTATAAGGTTACTTAGCTAACTATAGGCTAACCTGTCTTAGGATACCTAAGATACCATTCTACAAAGCTAAGGTGTAACCAAATCACATATAAATATATATAGTACAACACCAAACTTAATCTTATAATCAAGCTAAACCATAGTCTAACTCAATCAAGACTCAACTCTAAGTATCCTACTTAACCCCATACATATCTTCACTCTACATAGGGCTATCTATATAACCAAGTCATAAATAATACCCTTATATAGGTCAAAGTCTAAACCAACTAGTCAATAGTCTAGGGTTTAGTCAAACTTAGGTCACCAAGTCATTTAGAGTCCATCCAAGTCAATTCTAGGTCAATTAGGTCATGGTTGACCAATAGTTGACTTTGGTCAATCATGGTCAACAAGGCTACCTAGGTCAACCATTCAAAAGCCCATTAGGCCAAGTATAAGGCAACCCCCTATTAGCCATAGGCTAGTATATCTAGGTTCCATAGGCTAATATCCTATAGGTATCTATTTCTATATAATATATATATACACATATAACATGACCACATAGGCCTATAGGCTATGTGTCACTAGATACCATGTATAGGTATCTCATATAGGTGTCTAGCCATACATCTATACAATATATATATCTAATACCCTATATTCTCACCTATACATAACCTACATATATATCCAACTATATATATAATACTCTATGTATATATGATACATTATATAATACCCTATATAATATAATACCATATATATAATACCCTAATATGATACATATAGCCCTTCTATATATATAATACCCTATATATATGATACACTATATAATACCCCATATATGTATGTACACTACAATATATATATATAGAGAGAGAGGGAAGTATTGAGAGAGAGTGAATTAGAGAGAGAGAGAGAGAGAGACAGAACAGTAGGGGGGGAGTGTTCCAGAATTCCTGGAACAGGAATGCTCCCCACACTCACACAGTTACATATATACACATATGTGTATATATATACACAACTCCCTATGTACACAACTACACATCCTCAAATTTCACCCACACACTCACATACATATATACTATATATATATACACTAAAAATACATATATACATGTATAAAACATATTAAAATTTGGTTTGAAATCCATTTTCAAAAACTGGGAAATATCCCCAAAACTGGAAAAACTGCACTGTTACTCGAAATTGGGTAAACCCAATTTCACATCCAAAACCGAGCTAAGGCTCGATACTAGTGGTTGGTAATGGTAGCCCCTAGGTTCCTCTAGGTTCCTACTAGCCTGACACATGGCCATGACACGACACGGCGTGTCCACCAACTCCTAAACCCAATCGGGTAAAACATATACACTAACAGACACTACACGTCGTGCACACATGTAGGCGAGTCTAGGACACGACACAAAGCGATACACATCTCGTGATCGTGTCAGTAGGTGAGTCTAGGGTTCGTGCACGTGTCCAGCACCCTGCACCGTGTCCACGTGTCGTGTAGAGGGGACACGACACGCGTATCAGAGAGGGAAATACGTGGTTTCAGACCGCGTCGTGCAGTGATGCACGCGTCTCGTGTACGCGACACAGGACACGACACATCTCGTGCTCGTGTCCTGGGGTTCGCCCTAGGTTCCTCTACACATGTGTCATCCTGACACGTGTCCACGACTCGTGTACATGGGACACTAGACCCGTGTCAGAGCCGTTTTCACGGCTGTGCAGTGCAGTGCACGACCCTTACGGGGACGATTCCGTGTCCGACACGACACGAGGTCATCCCAAACTTTGGGGATGACCTGTCAGTCAGTGCCCGGTGCTCTATGCCAATTTTGGCGTGTCCACGTGGCGTGTCCAAGGAGAACTGACACAGTGGTAGCAGGGCACATTTCAGTGTACTGTGTACTGTGTCCAGTGTGTGAAACTGAGAGCTTTGTGTCCAGATTTTGGACACGACACAACCCAATTTGTGCTCAGTGTTTTAGGGTTAGGTTTAGGGTTAGCTAGGCTAGGTTTTGATCAAAAACATTTGAAAATCAGTGAGTTTACATGTACTGAAACAGTGAGCAAAATCAGTGTATTAACATGAAATTAAAATAGGATACGTGTCCAATACGGACACCAAATCGATCCTAGTTTTCACCAAACTTGTCCTACAGTTAGGGTAGACCTACATGCATGCATTTATGAAGAAAAATCACTACATTACATAGATAAAAATGAAAATACCTCTATGTGCTAGAAATCAAGAAAATCAATGTAGAGGGGGGGGGCTTCACTTCAACTTTGTGATGTCCAAAACCTCAAAAACTCCAACTTCTAGTCTCCCCTAGCTCCCTTGGTATGTTAGGGTTCTAATGCAAAAGATTTGAGGTCAATAGGATCACTAATGGTGAAGTTATGTAGGTTTGAGCATTTGTGGTTTTTCAAGTTCATGAATTTGTAAAGAGACATGAAATAAATTGGGGTGGTGATATATAGGGGCTTGGCATGGCTAGGGGGGGTTATGGCCGGCCAAGGCATGGCCAAGGCATGGGGGTTGTCTTCCTTCATGGAGAAGGAAAGGACTTTGGTGGCAAGGGGTTGATCTTTTGAGTAAATCAAGGAAAATATCCTATAAGTAAATATCTAGATATTAAGCCATACTTTGACTTATGCAACCAACCATTCCTTTATCATTTCTAGGTTAGGGACTAACCTATGGATTAGGGTAGATTAGGTTAAAGGCTCTCATGACACTAACCAAAATCAATGAATAGTAAAAACTCATAAGATCAATTAATTCCAATTAAATCCTAGAAAATTACCAAAATACCCCTTCGGCTAAAAACCACTAAAATGATGTTCTAAGCCTATGGTCAAGTTCACATGGTCATGGTAAGCTCTAGGTTAAGTAATCTCTAGGGTTTCACTAAGGTTACACCAGTCAAAATCACAAAGTCATAAGTCATGACTTAGAAAATAGTTTTTAATCAAACTAAAATCACCAAAAATCATATCATGACTAAAACACCATTAATAAATAATAAAAATAATAAATTTTCAAAAATCCCCAATTTTCAGAAAACAGGGTGTTACAAGTTATCAGGCGAGTACATTCTCTGATCATTTCATATCTTGTTTAGGATTATATTTTCTGCTTTTGATTATCTTACTGGATGCTGACACGTTGGTAACACGGATTAGTACTATATGGATCCCTTTATGAGATGTTATCCTTCTCGGGAGCATCAGATACTTTTGTCCAGTATGTTTCACTTACATCACGTATCTTATGCTTCTATTATCATGAATCTTCGAAAATCAGCTAGTGACTCATGTACTCACATGATCACCGAGCATTCACGAATCAATTCATGAATCACCCTTTATGGGCAACGTAGTATAATCATGAATCTTAACGTAACTTGAATGGATCTTTGTGTATTGTTTGGGGATGGGAGAGTATAAATGAACATGTGAATAATTCCAAGTAGTGTAATCATGAATCAATTCCATGTAGTGTAATCATGAATCAGTCCTTAGCCATTCACATGTTTATCCAGTACTCTGAATCACTAGCACTGTCTCTCTTTATATATATCATAGATATTTACATACAGTCTCTCTTTTACATTATGCTATTTCTTCAGATCCTGTATTTTATTCTCTAGCATGATTACATTTCCTTTCCTGCTATGACTTGTTGAGATGTATTGTGCTCGCTCCTGTCCTGACTGGACCTGTTGATAAATTTTACAGATAGCTTGGAGGTTGTCTGCTAGCCTAGAGGAGACATAGTAGAGGTTGTATAGATAGTTATTTTAGTTGTCTTAAGTTGTATTTACTTTATGGATTACTGTATTTGAGATTTGAGATGTTTTCTGGGTTTGTGTATCTTAGACACTTAGACTTCTATCTGCGGTATCTCTTTGTAGATTTCATATTTTGTCTATCTTTTATCATGCTCTACCTTAGATGTGATTGAGACTGTATTTGCTATGTCACCTCTATTCGGAGTGTATATACTGTACAGGTACCTTTATATTGTTAGATGTTTGACCTAGGACAGCGTTCTACCGCCGACACTGCGGCGTAGGCTGGATGTACACACTTCCCGTGCCCTTACTCTAGGGTGCGGGTCGTGACATTGTCCGCCGCCATCCCAGCACAGCCACCCCAAAAATACGTCTGCTCCTGACCACCCTTGTTGCCGTTCCCCATTCACCCCAGTTCAACACCGATCCACCGCCGCCGCTGCCATCAGACCACCGCCGCCACCACCCTGCCGACCAAACCGCCCCTGCCATCAACTACGGCCTCCACCCCTCGGCCACAACCGACCTAGCACGCCACCACCACCGATAAACACCACCACCGCCTGGCCGCACCACCTACAGTCAACACCACCGCTACCATCAGGAAAACTACTACCGCCACCGCCATCACAACCACACGTCACCTCCGCCACCATCCATATAGAGAGAGAGAGAGGGAGAGCAGACCTGGCGTCGTCCCGCATCCTTTCGTGGCCGCCGGCGAGACGGAGCCCCCGACCGAGAAACCCCCGCTGAGCCCCGCGTCCTTCCGTCGCCGCCTGAGTGAGCCACCTCCGCCGCTGACAACCGCCTCCGCCACGCCCGACCGGTCGAATCGACCCCAGATCCGCCGCCATGGCCGGACCTAGCCACCGCCGGAGCCCCTCCGCGCGTCCCCGTGGCTAGCGCCAGTTTCTGCCGCCCTTGGCGAGACCCGCCCTGGCGCCCTGTCTCCGCCGGCTGCTCCACGCCGGAGCCCTCTGCCGGCTGCTTCCGCCGGCACCCCTCCGCCGTCCGAACCCCCCAATGTGAGCCCTCCCCCTTCAGTTCTTTGAGCCCCTTTTCCTTGATTGGGGGATCAGCCTTTTATTGTTGTAATATATAATAGTTATATATATAACATATATTAATTTGTATATAATATGTATTAGTTTATATATAATATATATATATTAGTTTATATTCATAATATATATTGTTTGTATGATAAATGTACATTTGTTTAAAATAATGTATATTAGGTTATAATATAAATGTATATTAGTTTATAATAAATGTATGTTAGTTTATATATAGTATATAATGATGGTAGTATTATTATTATTATATTATTATTATGTTTTGTCGTTAAAATCCTACTTGACAAGTGGGAGTTTTAACTTAGAACATTATCTATATTCAAAATACATATATCTAAATATATTACGATTATAAAATAAATATCAAAATAGTTTCTAATATTATATAATAATTTTCTAAATAGAATATCTGAAATTAGTTATACTTTTTCTAAAATCATAAATCGTGACTATGATAGTCATTTTCTATCTCTTGATTCGGTTGTTGTACCAATCCTGATTTTAGACTTTTATATACCAAACTAGGCTTTTTGGACTACTCTGGACTCATTGGGACTGCCCGTGTCGTCGTCTGGGACCCTCTGTAGAGCATAGCATTGTACCTACCTCGTATCGATACGTTCGTGTCGTGCACGTCGACTCCAATCAAACAAGGTGAGTACATTCTCTGATCATTTCATATCATGTTTAGAATTATCTTCCTGCTTTAAATTACTTTACTTGATACTGTCACGTTGGTCACACGGATTAGTACTATATGGATCCCTTCTTGATATGTTATCCTTCAGGAGCATCGGATATTACATGTTCTGTGCGTTTCACTTACATTGTGTATCACTATGCTTCTTGGTTCATTGATCACTTGTGACATGTACTCTCATGATCACAGAGTCTCCTTGAATCACCCATTTATCGACATTCCTAGAATCACCCATTTATGGGCATCCATGTATCACCCCTTGTGGGCCATTGCATGGAATTATAACATAACCTGGCTGGATCCTTGTGTATTGATTGGGGGTACGGGAGAGTAGAAGTAGACATGTGAATATTACCCAAGTAGTATCTCATCAGAATCACTCCGTAGTGTCTCATCAGAATCTCCTATAACATTTACATGTCTATATTGTACTCTGACTTACTAGCCACTGTTAGTCCTCTATGTATAGTAGATATTTCTATTACAGTTCTCTCTCTCTGTTTACATACTATATTTCCTTCAGTACCTGTATCTTACTTTACTGCATGATCATATTTTCAAACCTGCTATGAACTGTTGAGATGTATTGTGCTCGCTCCTGTCCTGACTGGACCAGTTGATAAATTTTACAAATAGCCTAGAGATTGTCTACTAGCCTAGAGGAGACACAGTAGAGGTTGTATAGATAGCTAGGGTTTTGCTCATAGTTTATTTTTAGTTGTCTTGAGTTGTATTTATGGATTACTGTATTTGAGATTTGAGATATTTTTTGGGTTGTGTATCTTAGACACTTAGACTTCTATCTGCTGTATCTTTTTTGGATTTTATGTTTTATCTATCTTCCATTAAGCTCTACCTTAGATGTGATTGAGTTTACATTCTGCTAGGTCACCCCCATTCGGGGAGTATAAACTGCTTAGCCTTATACTGTTAGATGCATGAGACCTAGGACAGCGTTCTACCGTCGACGTTGCGGCGCAGGCTGGACGTACCCACGTCCCGTGCCCTTACTCTAGGGTGCGGGTCGTGACAGAGACTCAGAGGACAGTCATAGACCTAAATATGAGATATACAAGAGTTAATTAGGGTTTAATAGTGTTGGCATGATTTTTAGTGTATGATATGCAAACCTAGATCAAGCTCAGTCAAACTAAGTCAAACTAGGTCACACTAGGTCACACTAAGTCAAACTAGGTCAAACTAGGACAAACCGGGTCAAAGGTTGACTTATAGTTGACTCTTGGTCAACAGGTCAACTCTGGTCAACTCTTAGTCCAATCTAGGTCAACTTAGACTACTTGTTGACTCACAGTTGACTTTTATTCAACTGGTCAACTATGGTGAAGTTCTAGTCAAAACTAGGTCAAATATTGACTTTTGGTTGACTTTGAGTCCAAATAGTCAAACTCGGTCAACCGAGGTCAACAATAGACTAAGGTCCTATTCCTAACATTTACCTACCAAGATATTTCATCTCTTGGTCAAATTGGTATCTCGATACCAGTATCTTAGTTTGGGGTAAATACCTTAACAAAGGTAAACCTTTACCTTAGATAGGTAATCCACAACCAAGCCTCTACCTTAGTTTCTAGGCACCCTTCTACCTTAACATGGTATCCTAATACCATACCCTTGCATCTAGATACTAAACTTTGGTATCTCGATAGCTTAACTAGAAGGTATCACAAATACCTTACCTAGAAACAAGGTAAACTTCATTTACCTTGGTAAGGTAAACCAATACCTTAAGATACTAACTTAGTATCCTAGGATACTCATTGGTATCCTAAGATACGACCCTTGGTATCCTAAGATACCAAGATACAAACTCATCTAACCATTATCTACCCTTAGACTCTAAGTTTACCCCATATCTTGAAGGTATCACAATACCTTACCCTTATCCTAAGGTAAACCACATTACCTTGCCTCATGACAAGGTAAACTCATTTACCTTGGTCAAGGTAATCTAATCCTAAGATACTATAACTAGTATCCTAGTATCTAACATATATATAGACTAACATCTAACTTATCTCTAACTTTCTAACAAAATCTAATATCTAACAACTAACATCTATCATACCTTAACAAATTCTAACATCTAACTTACATATCTAACATGCAACATACTATCTAACATAACCTCTAACATGTCACTAACAACTAACACTCTAACACTACCAACTAACTAGCACATACACACATATATACATGGCATCATGGGGGGTCAAATGTGGTACTAAATGATGGGTGAAATGGGGTAAAATATAGGGCAAAAGGGGGGTCAATGGATGCCAAGGGGCTGCCCTACAGCAGCTCCAACTGCTGCTGCTGCTGCCTTATGCAGCAGCCTATTGGCGGTTGTTTGTCATAAAAATATCAAAGACAGGTATTAGAGAACACTGAAAATGACTGCAAACTCGCTTGTACAAAGAAAAGCCTAGAAAGAACTCCTAGGAAATAATCTAAGTACAATTGTTTAGTTTTAATTCTGGGAGGTGACGGTGGAGGCTCGGAAAAGTACTATCAATTCTGCCTTACTCCGTGGACTATCTGACGCAGTCTTTAGATCTTGAAGAAATTACTTTCTTGAAGGTTGCCATCCTTTTGCAGGGGTGTGGCACCCTACTATTTATAATAGAATGTATGTTGTACCGCATAGATGACCTGTTGCCGCATGGCTGATTGGCACGCAAAGATGCGCTCTTTGGCTGCCATCTGTTGATTTGTTGGAATTTTGTTGCAGCAAATCTGGGTAGTTTAGGACTTGGTCAGATTGCCACGCGTCCTGTCGCAGGAATCATTTTTTAGCCGCATAGATCTCTCAGTTTTCGACCATATGGGGCCGCATGAGCCTCATACGGCTAAAGTCGTAAACTTCCTTAGTCCATACATAGCTTAAGGATTTAAGCCGCATAAATTCTGTATTTTGGTCGCATAAAGCTCATGCGGCTTGGATCACAGTTACTCTTGGTTGCATGAAGTTTGAAGACTTTGGAGCTGCGTATGTCTGAGCCGCATAAGGTTTATGCGGCTTAGATGACACTCCTTCTGGCCGCATGAAGGCATACGAACCCTATTTTTGGACGACGTCTCACGACTTATCTTTTTGTCGAAGAGTCAGAGCTGTCATTTTTGTCAGTTTTGTCAAGACTTGTCAGCTTTATCAGACGAAGTGCTCCTCTTGGTCGTATATCTTCCTTCTGCAGCTGGTTGTCGATGGGCCGCATATGTCATTGAACCAGTCATGCGGCTTTCTTTTATGCGGACCTATTTGGCCTAAAGTACCTATGCGACAAATTGTAATCCGTATGAACCCCATATTTTTTATGCTTCTACAAGACCCCCTTCAAAGTTTTCAAATTACAACTTTGGAATACTTTGAATAAGAAGCATGTAAATATGTCAAGCCGCAGGGAGTCTTCAAGTCGCAAGGAATCCTCAATCCGCAGAGAGATCTTGAGCCGCAGGAAAATATTAAGTTGCAGGAAGACCCATCATTCTGCTAGTCTGTCACTACTGTATTTAATTTTTTTGATTCGTTTGTGGATCTCTTTTTGAGATAAAGTCGACGGTTACTGGGGATAAAGTCCACAAACATCGACATTATCTTTAATGATCTCGAGAACCGAAGATACGCTCGATGTTTATTAGGGATAAAGTCCCCAAATGTCGTCCTTATCCTTAATAATCTCGAGAATCAAATAGTCTCTTTTCAGCAACTCTATAAATAGGAGTCATTCAGAGAGAGAGATTTTTTTCCCTTTCACCTTCTCCTCCTTTGACTTCATCATACTTTCTGCTATGGCTCCAAAAGCTTCCAGGTCAACTGGTGCGGCGGCCAAAGGGAAGAGACTTGCTTCTCCGTCGAGAGCGGCAGACGCTCCTTTCATTCATTCCGACGTGCAACCTCCTCTCAAGAGTAAGGATGGTGAGCAGATGATGACAAAAATTTTGAATGGCCATAGCGCATATTTTCATGCGCGGGCCTGTCATATACTGTCTCTGTTTTAGGCCTGGTCGATGCATCCCCTATCTTATTTGGACCACATGTGTTCTGTATGATAGGGTCGCATAGACTGAGCCCCATGATCACTACTCATTCAAACTTGAACCACATAAGTGCCTCAAGATTGCTCTATATGAACATTTCATGACTGAGCCGCATAGGTGCCGCATGAGCACTTTATGATCGGGCCGCATGAATACTGTAAGGCTGGGCCGTATGATTGCCTCGTGACTGATCCGCATAAGTTTTTCATGACTGAGCCGCATAAGTACCTCATAATTGAGCCACAAGAACACGATCGAGCCGCATAAATGCTGCATGAGCACTTTATGAAGCCAGCCTCATGACTTTGGGCTACATGTATTCTGTTTTGGCTAGGTCTTTGATTTTGTTTTTTTATATGATTAACTTCTTCCTTCGATTCTTTTTGCAGCATCTGTGCCGAAGGTTGCGACCATTGTGAAGGTGGCGATGCTGCCCCCTTTCATTAAACAAGAATCAACGTTTGTTAGGGAGGAGGTGATACCAAAAGTTGGGAAAAAAGAAGAGCTGACATCCATCGGGGAGGGGATTGCTCTCAAGAAGGACCCCAAGGCTGAGGGCAGTAGTATTGGGAGTTCTGGCCCTCCTGTCCCTACCGAAGACTTCGGTCAAATAGATCTTTTGTATGCGAAATGGCCAAAGGAATGGTATATACCTCAGCATGGCTATGATCCTTGACTGTAGGAATCCGTGGGATACCATGTACTTATTGTTTCCGAAAATATATGTAACTAGACGTTCGTATCTGCTTTTGTATTTTCGTCTGTCTATAGCTGTAGCTTGCGTTTTGCTTCTTTTGGACTTCAAAATGCAATCCTTTACTGGAGGTGTAGTCCTGTGAATGTAACTGATTTTGAATAAGCAGGGTATGCTCACCCCATACTTTATCTGTGGTATTTTGTGGTGCTTGTACTAGAGAGCCTAATACAACATTTGTATTTGACAAAGAACATCCCACTAGGAGATTTTTGGTAGACCTATTGCCTATTTGTGCATCTGGAAATGCAAGCAAATAGATTTGAATGATATTTTATGGACCTACTACTCTTTGGTACACCGGTGGTACGAGTAATAGATTAGAATAATTTTTATGGACTTATTATCATTTTTGTGCACTGGCGATGCGAGTACTGATAATAAGTGGTGAGAAAACCAACATATTTACTCAAGATTTGAATGATATTTTGTGGACCTACTACACTTTGGTACACCGGTGGTGCGAGTAATAGATTAGGATAATTTTTATGGACTTATTACCATTTTTGTGTACTGGCAATGCGAGTACTAATAATAAGTGGAGAGAAAACCAACATATTTACTCAGAGGTAATGAGGACGTGGTAAATATGGGTCAAAACAAAGCTTTCCTACTCAGAGGTAATGAGGACATGGTAGGAGTAGGCCAAATGGGGATACGCAGAACAACTTAGAGGTGTTATCAACGTGAAAGTTCTATGTATTGGGTGATTTATTTGTGATGGACGGGAAAACAACTCAGAGCTAATATGGACATGGTTGTTTTTCCCCGTTGGGGAATTTTGTGGACTTATTACCCTTTTTGTGCACTGACAGTGTGAGTAATAGATTAGGATAAGTTTTATAGACCTATTACCCTTCTGCGCACTGGTTGTGCGGGTAATAGATTTTGAGACAAACTCTTGGTGGAGAAAAGCTATGACTAGGAAGTTCATAGATATGACCAAGGGATGAGATATGAATTCATTCGGAGTAGCCAGAAAGTAAGTTCAGTGGTACCTGAGGGTACATAACTCAACAATCTGGGAGATAGTTTAGAAGATGTCGTTCAGACATATTATTTCTTGAGGAACTTGCCGTTAATGGGCACCATGAGCAAGTCTCCATTTTGTTTTGCGAGACGGTACGCGCCATTGGAGAACACGGTCTCGCTGATGAACGGTCCCTCCCATTTAGGCTGGAATTTGCCGGGGGACTTGTGAGTCATGACCATTGGTCTACGAATGGCCAAGACAAGATTGCCGACTTGGAATGTTCTCTGTTTGATTTTCTTGTTGAAAGCCCGAGAGATGCGCGCTTGGTAGAACTCTATGCTTTGTTGAGCTTGTAAATGCTTCTCATCTAATGCTTTCAACTCTTGTAGCCATCGATGGTAGTTGTTGTCCTACATTAACTGGTAAGTAAGGGCCACTCAGAGTGAGGGGATCTGAGTCTCCAGTGGAAGGAATGCCTCGCTTCCGTAAACCAAGAAGAACGGTGTATTTCTTGTAGCCATCCGAATTTTCGTGCGATACGCCCATAAGCACTCGCCAAGCTTTTCATTCTAGTCGCGTTTGTTTCCAGATATAAACTTTTTGAGGAGCTTGATTATGGTTTTGTTGAAAGCTTCAGCCAGACCGTTGGCCGATGGGTTATATACTGTCAAGGCAATGTTCCGAATCCGACCCTTATCACAAAATCGATAGAAAGCATGGCTTGCGAACTGCGGACCATTATCGTGAATAATCCTCCAGGGCAGTCCAAAATGGTAGATGACGTCATTTTTTATGAAGCTAATTACGTTCGACGTCTTAACCTCTACCAACGGAACAGCTTCTGCCCATTTGGAGAAGTAATCGGTGATTGCAAGTATGAACCGATGCCATCTAGATAACGGCGGGGTGATTGGCCCAATGATGTCCATTTCCTATGCTTCAAATGGCCAAGTAGCCACAGTCGGGTGTAAGAATTTAGATGATAGATATATAAAATCTGCGTAGACCTGGCAAGCCTTGCATTTCTTTGCATAATCAACTACATCTGCTACTGGGCCAGTAGTAACCCATCCGGCGGAGACGATCTTATAATTTTGGGCCAGGTTGGTGAGCCCCACAAGTGTCATCATGAGCTTTGCTTAAAGCTTCTTTGGATTCTGCATTTGATAGGCATCTTAATAGTAACCTATTGTAGGATTGTCGATATAACATTTTGTCTCCATATCGTGGAAGAATCTGAGGGAGCATCTTCTGATTGAGGTTGCTTCCTTCACATTCTCTGGCAGAATTCTATAGACTGCAAAGTCGATGAGTGGGCGTCTCCAGTCTTGTGTGTCGTTGGTTATCTGGGTGGAGTAGCTCATACCCAGTTGAAGGTTGTTCCTGGGGCAGACTAGCTCACGGCCTATTATGTCGACTAGATGATGAGTGTCATTTGGAAGCGCCAAGGAAGCGGCGAGACCTGCTAGGGCATCGGCTTCGATATTTTGGAGCCTAGGAACGTGCTCTATAAAGAACCCTTCCAAGGTTGTAATGATGGCAATTGCTGTCTGATAATAGGGAATCAGGTCCTCGTTGCGAACCTCGTATGAATCTCGGATCTGGTTAACAACCAATTGTGAGTCACCATATTCTTCCAGGTACATGATTCCTACTTCTTTTGTCAGTTGGAGCCCGATGACTAGAGCGTTATATTCGACTATGTTGTTCGAATAGGGTTCTGTAAGAGAATATGCCCGGTTGACTACTAGTCTCGATGGAGAAATTAATACCACCCCGACTCCAGCGACGATATCACCTTGTGGCCCATTCTTGAAGCACCGTCGAAGAATATTTGCCAAATAGCGTCGTGCGAAGTCATGTTCGAGGCGACCACTTAGTCGGGAATTTCTTCATAAATTCTGGCTGTTTCTGAGCCTGTATGGGCTACTAAGAAGTCAGCCAGGACTTGACCTTTGATAGCCTTCTGCAGAACAAAAACCATGTCGTATGGAGATAATAGTATCGCCCAAGTGGCTAGACGAGAACTGAGTGCACCGGGCTTGGTCATGAGAACCCTGAGAGGATTAACTCATAAAATAACATGGATGGTCTTCCCTGTCACATAATGTCGTATTTTCTGAATAGCGGACTCTAGGGCAAGATACTCCTTCTCCACGGCGGTGTACCTATGTTCTGGTCCTACCATCATCCGGCTGAGATAGTAAATGGCTTGTTCATGTCCCGCATCATTATTCTGTGCCAGCAGAGCACCGAGGGAGTGCTCCATCGCACGTACATAGAGTAGGAAGGGCTTTCTGGAGACCGGGGCTACCAGAACTGGCAGATTCGTCAAGTACTCCTTAATATCATCGAAGGCACGCTGGCATTCCTCGTTCCATACGAAAGAGACACCTTTCCTCATAAGTTGAGTGAAGGGTTGACATCGCCCTGAGAGGTTAGATATAAACCTCCTGATATAGGCTAATTTTCCCGGAAGGCCGCGGAGTTCACGGAGGTTCCTTGGTGGGATCATCTCCAAGATTGCTTTTGTTTTGTCGGGATCTATGTAAATGCCCCGAGAAGTAATGACAAAGCCCAAGAACTTTCTGATGGATACCCCCCGAAAGACTTGGTGGGATTCATCTTCAGGTTGTGCACTCGCATGAGGTCAAATACTGTTCTCAAATCATGTAAGTGATCACTTTTGGAGCAGCTTTTCACGGCGATGTCGTCAACGTAACACTCCACCGTCTTGCACAAATGATCTCTAAAGATGACACTCATAGCCCGTTGATATGTAGCACCGACGTTCTTCAGGCCAAAGGGTATGACCGTATAACAATATATGTCGATCGGTGTTCGGAATGATGTATGCCTCTCGTTATCAGGAGACATCTTTATTTGATTGTATCCTGAGAAACCATCTATAAAGGACATGTGCTCGAAGCCACATGTATTATTAATCATTATGTCGGTGATCGCAAGAGAAAA
Source organism: Iris pallida (assembly GCA_029216955.1). Lineage (NCBI taxonomy): Eukaryota > Viridiplantae > Streptophyta > Magnoliopsida > Asparagales > Iridaceae > Iris > Iris pallida. The sequence continues at coordinate 17,769,974 of JANAVB010025399.1, read as the reverse complement.
TTCATCCTTAGGGCATACCGCATTCAGATTGCAGAAATCGATACAAATTCATATCTTTCCGTTCTTCTTGATGACTGGTACTATGTTGGCTACCCAGTCTGGGTGCTGCTTTTCACGGATGAAACCGCTAGCTATGAGCTTGTTTACTTCCACTTCAATGGAATTCATGATGTCTGGACGAAACCGTCGCTGCTGTTGTTTGACTGGTTTTGCGTCTGGATAAATGTTGAGCTTATAAAGTGCAATCTCGGGGTTTAGCCCTAGCATGTCTTTATAGCTCCAGGCAAAGACGTCGATGTATCCTCTGACGAGTTGTAACAACGACTCCCGCTCGCCGTCTGTCAGGCTTTTACTGACGAAGATTGGCTTTGGAGAGTATTCATCGCCGAGGTTAACTTGCATAACCTCGTCCTCAGTGGGAGGATCATGAAGTTCAAAGCGTTTCTCCTATTATGCATCAGTTATTGGACCCACGGCTCCAACTCAAGTGGTTCGAGTAGAACTTTGTCTTCCTCTTCGATATCAGTGGATGTCATATTGACAGATAATGTCTGTCTAAATATATCTCCAATACTGCTATCAGAGTCGTAAATGGGTGACTCGGACGAATAAGAGTGCCACTCGCATTCTTCATCGGAACTTCCAGGCGTTGTTGATGGCGTAACATACCCGAGGCCGCGTCTGGATTCGTGATAATGGTCCTGAGGTTTTCCTGCCAGTACCGATAGATGTAGAGGCAATCGTCGACCACTGCCGTGATTTAGACCCGGGGTAGCCTCCATGTCATACCCCTGCTTTTGCATGAAGTGCTTGGCTTGAGGACTATACAGGTAGAGCGGTAATCTTCCAGCCTTAGGTCCGAAATCGGACTCTTGTGGCGTAAAAGATTGGGGACCTTCTTTCCGACCGAAGATGATCGTGTGATCCCATCCTCTTCTGTCTGGGACCAGGAAGTAGGCGCCTTTAACGGAAGCAAGTCGATTTGGGGTATGGACGGTTGTCACCTGTGTGTACAGACTGACATCTAGACACTCCCGTACAGCATACATTAGATTAGGCTTATCATACTCAGGATAGTCTAACGACAGCCTCTTATTGATGAAATAAGGAATTTTGTCCACAGGGATTACATTATCAGGAGAGGGGCTATCCACCTGTATAACCAAGTACTTGGCGAGCTCCACGTCTTCTTTGGCTACCCCCGCGAGCTTAGAGGTCGGGATGCTGTCTTGGGCAACTTGACCGCCAAGGGTTCAGCTTGAGGTATTGGCTTGCACGAGAGTGTTGGATCGACACTTGGTTGTCGGCTCATCTTGGAAAGACAGATGACAATTGGTTTGACAGGGGACTTTGTGTCTTCAGATTGCCTTTGAGTGGACTTTGGCAATCGAATCACCATCAGCATTACAGAGGGCTTCGCATCTTCTTGTTGCCTTTAATTGGATTTCGGCAATCGGATCACCATCGACCCCGTGACAGGTTTTGGCATCTGGCTGGATCTCGGGAGCCATATGACCATCGGTTCCAACTGCGTAAGTGGGACAAGAGAACCGAGCACCTCTTTATGCAAGGTTGCGACGAGGGGTACGGCCTTGCCCGGTTTGTGAGCCTGATGACGCATTCTCAAGGGTTCTTCCGGCCCTATGATGATCTCCAGTTCGTCAGTTATATGTTTCCTGGATTCGTCATATAGACAAGCCTTTGAAGAGTAATAAGCTTCAACCCATTTGAAGGGATCGATGTCGGCAAATTCAGCTTTCATAGAACCGTACATACTGACATACTTGAAACACTGGTGAAGGGTGGATGGAACGATCATATAGTCATGTATCCACGGACGTCCCAGGAGGATGTTGTAGGAGGTGTCTGTATCTATGATGTAGCAAGTAATCTCCGTCTTCAGGTCGCCAATCTGACATTTCAATCGGATCTTCCCTAGGGGATAGCTCCTCCCCGAGTTAAAACCGCTAATGGCAGTGTTGGTCGCCGCTAGCCGGTGCATAGCGATGCAAAGAAGTTGGAGCAGGCTTTTCGGAATGATACTTATTGACGAGCCAGGGTCGATATGCATCCGATCCACCTTGATGTTGCCTATGTATCCAGTGTAGTACAAGGGGCGATCATGCAAATTGGACTTGATCAACATGTCCTATAGAGTAAATATGATATTAGGCATTGCATCTGTGCTATCGCTACCCTGGGGATCTGCTCGCGGGTCTTCCCCTGGAGGCTTGACCTGAGCTAAGTAGGCGTCAGCATTTTGGAGTGCTTCACTTAATACGACACGAAGATCCTTGGAGAGCCTTAGGATCTCGTATAACGACAACTTTGCTGGCGTATTAGCCAATTGTGCTAATATGTTAAAGTTGTAAGGTCTCTCCAGTCCCTGAGATACATCATTACGGAGTGGCCTGTCGAAACAGGTTTTCTTTGTTTTGGACTTATCCGCCAGTGGAGGCTGAGATGGCCTTGGAATATCAGATGGAGGCAACGTTGCCGGTTGAGGATCTTCGGCTGAACTATCCCGTGCGGGCTGGACTTGTGGTCCAGACCGGGTAACAATGGCTGTAGCTTTTTCAACTTCGGCTGAAATTATGTAGCATGCTCTAGACTTCCTGCTCTTTTTCTTGCTGGTAAGATATGACACCTCCTGGGTAACTTCGGGCACAAAGTCTGGATGCACCCACATGATCTCTCCTCGCGATGTGGTGATGGGTACCAATCCAGATGTCTGGCTCCGGACGGGTGGAAGATTAGTAAACTCCATCGTTGCTCGAGGGATAGGTATGGCCCCGTCTGGAGTGCTTGTTGTAGGAAAATCGTCGAACTGAATAGACACCATGTTTGTCGCCATGGTGACCTCTTCAAAGTCTATCGACAGAGCTTTGGAGTCGATAAGACTCTGAGTATGCCGCTTCAATTGGAAGCAATCATGAGTGGCATGATGGACATAGCGGTGGAAGTGACAATATTTTGGGTCCTCTATTTCTGCCGCTCGGGGTTCGTGCCTTGGTGGAGGGAGCTGGATCCTACCCCCTTGTAAGAGCATATCAAAGATAGGTTTGACATGACTATCTTCAAATGAGTAATTAACCTTGGTCCACGGACCTTTCGTCTGTTTTTGTTCGGGTTTCGGAGTCGCATCAGTGACCATGGCCTGTTTGCCCTTATTGTCCCGGTTGGTGATGGTGCCACTGTTGTTGTTACTGGAGGTGGAACCGGGACGTCTGCCCTTATCTTCTCCGTCTGGGATGTGTAATACTAGATAGCGAGCCTTCTTCAATTTTGTCCCTGCGTTGGTAGCACTTATGATGAAGGTCGTCCAATCCCTGAACTAATCGTCATCCATCCAGAGGCTAATTGCAGGGAGCAGCTTCTTTTGGCAGATTTTAATCAAGGAGCTCTCGAGATTGCCTTGGGGCAACATCAATACGGCTTGACAGAACCGCTCGATATAGTTCCTCGCTAGCTTCCTCTCTCCCTGAACGACGTCCATGAGAGATGACATCGTTACATCATGCCCCACTTCGTAGAATCTTTCCAAGAACATGTGCTTGAAGCCGTCAAAAGAATGGATGCAATTGTCGGAAAGGTTGTGGTACCAATCGAACGCGATCCCCTCCAATGCTCCGATGAATAATCGCATAAGGATGGCGTCATGCGGCAAGTGGTCAGTCATGACTTCAAAGTAAGTCATGTACTGACTAGCAGAGGTCTTTCTGTCATACGAATCGATATGGAACGACTTGTACCATGGAAGAAAAGGCACGTCTCTCTATGCAACGGGATACGGCGGCCGTATTCTAAGATCCTGAGAGGAGTCTCGGGCATTGAACATTGCTCGAAGCTCCTGGACTTCCCTTCTTGCCTCCTTGGCTTCATCTGCAGCTGAAGGAATGGATGTTGCTAAGGGATCAACACCCAAAGGAGGGGCCGTCGTGTTGGAGTCCGCGTTGACTGCGGGTCCCAAGCTTGTTTGTCCGGGCGTCCTTGCTGGTTGAGTTGGCAAGGCAGCTTTGATCTCGTTCACGTACTTGACCAAGGACAGGAGCATGGCTTCCAGCACTTCTAGCCGTTTTCGGTCAAAAGGCGCTTCATGATCATTGTCAGCCATAAAGACTGTCCTCACGTGGATAAAGGTGGAAGGGATTATGGCAGAGGTACTCTCTGTATCGTACCCTTGTATAGAGAATCGTCAGGGAATGTCGAAATATCATCTTCCTCTGACTCGGAAGGGGTACTACCCCCTATGTAGGAAGCCGCATCATCTTGGTGAGGGTGGTGGCCCTCAGGGAAATCCAAGTCTATTGTACAGTTCTGGGGGATCTCTACCCCCTGTGTGTGCTCTTGGTACACCGGGTTGTAGCATATATTGAAGGGACTGCTACCTCCAGCTTCATCTACTCTCAAAGAGGCCGAAGATGCACCTCCGGGTGCTGAAAGCTTCTTTTTGGATCGAGTGCCTAAATAGATACCCCCTGTGGTTATCGGTGGGAACCCTCCAGATGAGGGTCTCCTTGCAATACTGGCCGAGATCGTCGGGCTGGAAGAGCCTGTCTTCTTTCCTCCCTTGCGAACCTTCTGAGCTGAATTACAGGAAGTGAGAGGAAACCCCTCGTCTCCCCAAATTTGCACATGTTTCTCGAGTTGTTGTCGGACAGGTGCTGGCTGCTGTAGTCGTTGGAAAACTGACTGCCGATCTTCAGGTGCTGCTAATTTATTGCAGCAGCAGGTGATGATGACTTGGGTGCAACGACGCCCCGAGAGGGACTCATTGCATGCCGACGCTGTCATCTTGCGTTTGTGAGTAATCACATCACTTAAGTCGACAACAAGCTGCTCTACCTTTGCACCAAACTTGTGAACTCGGGTATCCCGAGTGCACTGGTGCTTAGGCATCATGTTTGCTCCCTGATCCGTGGCTAGTAAAAGCACTTGCTCTGGATCTTTGGAGGGAGACTTTAAAGACCCACCCTATCCGTTAGTCCTGGGGACTGGACGCGGGTGGTTCTGTACAATTTTCCGTCAGGAGCCCGTGTAACAGTTAACGGGTCCTGCTGACAATCAGCAACTTCGACAGTTGACTGGGCTGGTTGGGCCAGCACTGCCCTAGACTTTTTTGACTTAGCACCCAAAGGCGCATGGTAAAAAGAGTCCAAATTGGTACATCCCACATTCTCAATGGGCCGCATGGCGTCGGGCCCGCATGAGAGGCGGTCGAACATAGAGCTTCTGACAGGGCCGCATGAGATATCCTGTCTGAGGCCAGGATTGGCTGTCGCATGGACCATCTTCTTGCGGCTAGAGCTGGCTGTCGCATGGACCATCTTCCAGCGGCCATATTTGGCTGCCACATGAGTTGTTTGTTTGCGGCCAGAGTTGGCTGCCGCATGGACAGACTGCCCATTTCCCTTATGCAGCTTCTTCTATGTTCGTATGGATTTCCCTTGTTCCCCCAAAAACTCATCATCGTAGTATTTTCCTCTGCTGGATTTGGGGACAGTGGGGTCCTCTACGGTCGGAAGCAAAGCCGCAGGAGAATTTTGGTCACCGTCTTGGGCTGCAGAAGGAGCTTCTTCGAGAACTTGGTCGGGGGCAACAGTTTTACGCGCCAACGTCCTGCGAGTCCTCTTTGGGTTGGCTCTCTTCTGAGACGAGCTGGCGCTCCCTTCAAAGAGCATTTCTTCGAAGGCTTGTTGGTCGAAACGAACCACAAGCATTTGTTGCGTAGAGCCGATCTTGGACACGTCAGATTAGGTCACCAGCTTCTCATCAGAAGAGAAGGACGTCCCCAGTAGAGTCGCCATCGTGTTTACCATAAAAATATCAAAGATAGGTATTACAGAACACTGAAATTGACTACAAACTCGCTTGTACAAAGAAATCCTAGAAAGAAACTCTAGGAAACAATCTAAGTACAATTGTTTAGTTTTGATTCTGGAGGGTGACGGTGGAGGCTCGGAAAGTGCTATCAACTCTGCCTTACTCCGTAGACTATCTTACGCAGTCTTTAAATCTTGAAGAAATTACTTTCGTGAAGATTGCCAGCCTTTTGCAGGGGTGTTGCACCCTGCTATTTATAATAGAATGTATGTTGAGACGCATAGATGGCCTGTGGCCGCGTTGTTGATTGGCACGCAAAGACCCGCTCTTTGGCTGTCATATGTTCATTTGTTGGGATTTTGTTGCAGCAAATCTGGGTAGTTTAGGACTTGGTTAGATTGCCACGCGTCCTATCGCAGGAATCATTTTTTAGCCGCATAGATCTCTCAGTTTTGGACCATGTGGGACTGCATGAGCCTCATGTGGCTTAAATCGTAAACTTCTTTATTCCAGACATAGCTTAAGGATTTAAGTCGCATAGATTCTGTATTTTGGCCGCATAAAGCTCATGCGGCTTGGATCACAGTTACTCTTGGCTGCATGAAGTTTGGAGACTTTGGGGCCACATATGTCTGAGCCACATAAGGTTCATGCGGCTTAGATGACACTCCTGCTGGCTGCATAAAGGCGTATGAACCCTGCTTTTGGACAAGTGTCTTATCTTTTTGTCGAAGTGTCAGAGCTGACATTTTTGTCAGTTTTGTCAGGACTTGTCAGCTTTATCAGACAAACTGCTCCTCTTGGCTGCATATCTTCCTTCTGCAGCTGGTTGTCGACGGGCCGCATATGTCATTGAACCAGTCATGCGGCTTTACTTTATACGGACCTGTTTGGCCCAAAGTACCTATGCGACAATTTGTAATCTACATGAACCCCATATATTTCATGCTTCTACAGTGGCTGCTGCTGCCACTGAATGCTGTTGTGGCTAGTACCATTTGCAGCATCCCCCTTCCTCTCTCTCATCTACCTATATATCCATTTATCTATCTATCTAACTAACTAACTATATATATATATATATATATATATATATTTTATAAACCTTTACCATTATTGAAAAAGAGGGTAATGAGTACATCCGACCTCATGGTAACAAGAACAAAGAAGAAAATACAAAGAAAACACTACTCTAAAGCCCAATATGGAATAGCTGGAAGATGACGATAACTCGAAAGCGACTTTCGAAACTGTCGCTTTACCTCCCGAACCAAGAAGTCTGATCCAACACCACGCCCTTCATATCGATGCTTGTTCCTGTTCTTCCAGAGCACCCAAATGATCGTACCAGCCAGTGATCTCTGATGATGACTGCCCTGATCCTGCCACCACCTTTGAAGAAAGTCCAGAAAGTCACTATGCATCCGTGCCTTGAAGAAACCCCGAAAAGCAGACCAAACCATCATAGCAAGATCCCCGTAGAAAAATATATGCTGAAGGTTCTCCCCATGTCCAACCTGACAGCAATAACACCTGGAAGCCAGATGGAAGCCAATCTTCTGAATAATGTCATCAGTAGAAAGCTGGTTGTGACAGACCCGCCACATCAGAATGCTCCACTTTGCCGGAATACACTTGCCCCAATATTAGAAAAGAGTGATGATGTAGGGTGAGAGATCCGACAACATCTCCAAGCCGCAGCCAGCGTGAAAGAACCTTTCCGGTCACCCCAAACCAGAGAATCAGGAGCCGAAGTACAAGTCAGATTCGCCTCTCTGAGCTGGTCCGCTGCCTCTGCTCCAAACTGTTCCAAAAACAAAGACAGATCCCAACCAGTGGCTGTCCAAAAAGATCGAATAACCGGACAACCATTATCAGAATTCCTCGCCCTAGAATCTCTGATCTTTCTTCCCATATCCGAAAGAGCCCGAACAATTACCGTACATTGGGGAAGTACCACCCTTCTCCCGGCCAGTCTAGCCGACCTCCGAAGCTCTCCAGTGCCCAAACGCTGTGAAGCTGTCAAATCAGCACTTGCTCCATCAGCGTACTCCCTCGCCTGTGTTCGACTCTGCCCCCGAGTCCGTCTTCCCGTTCCTCGCCTGGTCCCTGAAGTCGCTCCCTCAGCCGATGGAATAGCAACACTATCCAATCGAGGACCCCCCAGAATCCAAGCCTCACACCTCGCTGAACCCTCACCATGCCCAAGTCTAAACGGTTCCGCCAATTTCCTCCCCCTCAAAATCCGACGCCAAATATGGGAGCACTTGGAAGTCATAAACGCATCACAAGGATGACGCTTACGAAAATATTTTGATTTAAGAAGCTCCACCCAAAGGCCCTTTCCATGCATCAACTTCCACAAAAGCTTCATAGAAAAGGCATCCATAATATCATTCAGGCACTTGATCCCGAGGCCTCCTTCGGACTTGGTCCGAGTAACGAACCGCCACGCCAGCCAACTCCTCTTAGCCACCCCATCCTTGCTACCCCAGAAGAAAGCCGCAAACATCCTCTCAATCGTCCTGAGAACGGCCCGAGGAGGGCAACATGCAGCCAATGTGTACATAGGGATAGATGAGAGTACATTCTTAATAAGGACCAACTTAACCCCAGGAGAAAGTATCTTGTTCTGCCAACCCGTCAGCTTCGAACGGATTTTATCCAGCAAATAGCTAAACATCCCCACATTCCTTCTTCCGCAAGTTAACGGGCAACCCAAATAAGAAAACGACAAGGTACCGGGACTAAATTCGAAGAGAGTAGAAATAGTCCGAGCACCATCCTCACCCAATGGTGTCGCAGTGTAAAAGGCAGATTTGGAATAATTGATCTTCTGTCCAGAAACAGCCTCATACCGATGTAGAACTTGCTGGAGAGCACGCAATCCAGCAATATCCCCCGAAGTGAAAATAAGAACATCATCCGCATAAGCCAAGTGCGAGATACGCGGTCCCCCAATCGGAGTATGAAATGAAGATCTCCTATTTGAATCTTGAAGAAGCTTGAGGTTCCGAGAAAGTACCTCCGCAGCAATAATGAAGAGAGCCGAGGATAGAGGGTCCCCCTGTCGGATCCCTCTAGACACCGAGAAAAAAGCAGTAGGAGCGCCATTGAGTAGGACCGCATACCAGGTATCCGCCAGGAGACGATAAATAAGATCACAGAAGACCTCATTAAAGCCAAATCTCCAAAGAACCCTCAGGAGGAAATGCCAATTAACTCTATCATAGGCCTTCTGCATGTCCAGCTTAATAGCAACATTTCTACCATGGTTGGGTTCCCTCATAGAAGCCACCATATCCTGAGCAATAATGATGTTGTCCACAATCTCTCTCACCTGAACAAAAGCACTTTGCTCCGGAGAAATAATTTTGGGAAGGTATTCCCGCAACCTGCAAGCAATAATCTTGGAAATAATTTTGTTACAGAAATTACAAAGACTAATAGGGCGGAAATCAGAAAGGCTCCTCGGGTGCTCGACTTTGGGGATAAGAAATAAGAAAGTATCCGAAACAGAAACCGGAAGGCGCGCACCCAAGAAAAATGAACCAACGGCTTCCTCCACGTCAGCAGCAATAATGTCCCAACAGACTGTGAAGAATCTCCCAGAAAAGCCATCCGGACCGGCGCCACTAGCCGGGTCCATCCCCCGAACAATCTCCAACAGCTCCGCTCGGTCAGGGCAACGAACAAGATCAGAGTTGTCCTCCATAGAAATAATGCTAGGGATGACATCGAGGAAGGCGTCCTCATCAGAAATAGGCTCAGCTCTAAACAACTTCGAGAAGAATAAAGACGCCTCCGTCTCTACCTCCGCTGAAGACCCAGTTTCTGAACCATCATCCCGAATAATTTTCTAAATACCCGCCTTTCTTTGCCTGCTCCTGGTGCACTCATGGAAAAAACGGGTATTCTTATCTCCTTCCAGGTCCCATCTCAATCTGGCTTTTTGTTTCCAGAAAGACTCCTCAACCTGGACCTTTTGCTTCAATCTGGCAACGGCCTCCATCCAGGAAGCCCTTCCCCTCTCCGAAGGATGAAGCTCATAATCCTGCTCCGCCGCCAATGCAGCGTCCTCGGCATGACGGACCTCCTGAAAAACGTCTCCAAAAGTAGCTCTGCTCCATCCAGCCAGAACATGCCCCGTCGTCCTCAAGCGCATGCCCAACTGCTCAAGCGCATCATAATGCCAACATGAATTCCACGCCCGAGCCACAATCGGAAGAAAATTCGGATGAGAAGTCCAAAAGTCAAGAAAATGGAAGCCTCTGCGCAGAAGGAAGAAAGCTGGCTGACAGGATATCAAAAGAGGAGAGTGATCAGATTCTGCCCGATTAAGATGCTCACAAGAAACCTGGACACCATCCAGCCAACTACCCGTCACGAGTAGCCTATCAAGGCGGGATCCCTGTCGATCAAGCCCCGTCTGCCCGTTCACCCAAGTATAGATGCTACCTCTGAAACCAACATCGGATAACCCGGCAGCCAACTGGAAGTCAAAGAAGTCCGCAATGGCCCTCGTGTCAGGAGGTCGGCCTCCAAATTTCTCATCCGGAGAGGCAATGATATTGAAGTCCCCGTTCACCTCCCAGGGCAAGGCAATGTCCCTGGCTTGGACGTCCAGAAGATGCCTCCACAAAGTCCTCCTCCTCTGTCGTGTCCATGCACCATGAACTATCGACAACCGCACCGGCACCGAAAAACAGCTCAAAGAAAGCTGCACCATGATAGCCTGATCACAGGAGCCAATACAATTGATCCCAAGACCCGACTTACAGAAAATCCAAATATTGCCCTTATCATTGCAAAAGCTATCATCAAAACCCAACCTCAGTTGATAAGAAAGAAGCTTAGAGGATATCACCTTGGGTTCAATAATGGCAAGAACCTGAATAGAGTTGATCCGACACAAGGACCTGAGACGGGATAAAGTAGATCTGTTCGCCGTCCCCCGAACATTCCAAATAAGGAATGTAACCATGGACCCTCTGGAGGTCCCGCCTAACCCGGGAAGCATATGATCGAAGAAGTCGATCCGACTGAGGAGCCATCGACTTCCTCCGCCTACCAGCCGCCTTCTTAAAAGGAACCATCTGCCAGTCTTCTTCGCGTCCCTCGGAGATAGAGGTGGAAGGTCTAACCCCGGGCAGAGAAGCCATATCATCACCCGGAGCGGAGTCATAACCCCAGACGGATAAAGAGCCGTGGCCGGCCTCCTTCTATACTACCAAGCTACGATCCTCAGTATTAGAATCAGCCGCTATAACTCCCTGTCCCAGCTGGCTATGGATAATAATAGGAAGATCCAATACATCAATAGGCCCAATGCCCTGCTCAGGGCCCAACTTCCCATCCAAGCTAGATCCTGGAGCGCTGCGTCCCTCCATCATGGACCGCCCGTCATCCGACCATAAAGCCAGCTGGCCCGAAGAAGACTCCCCCACGTGCCATGAAGGTGGAACAGAATTCGCGCAATTATCATTACTCCCGCGCAATCCGGGCTGCGTGGTCCCCGTGCTATCATCACGTCTCCCGACGTGCCGCCACACCTGCCGTGTCCCCTTTCCTTTCTTGCGCCTTGATCGTCTCCTCCGACGACCCCTGCTAATCCCACGGCCACCCACCGGGCCGTCCTCCTCACGCACAACGCCTGGAGCAAGGCCGTCGGGGATGGGCGGTCTATCAGCAACTCCCACGGAAAAAGGCTCCACCTGGGGTCGCCCACAAGCACTCTCAACGTGACCATGATGGGCACAAGAGACACAGTAAAGAGGCCTCCGCTCATATACAACTGGCTGCGAGCGAACACCATCAGGTAGTTGGAAGAATACCTCATGTTGAAGTGGTTTGCTGACGTCCACTTCAAACGAAACCCTGGCCACCCCCGGCCTAGAAAAGGACGCCGTAGCCCGATCAGTACTGAGCGGAGTACCAAGACCAGATGCGATGGAAAGAACCGTATTGGTATCAAACATGCAGTGGGGAAGCCCGGGGAAGGCCACCAAGATGGGAACCCGAGGATCCTCTCTCATCAGCGAAAAGACCACCGATGACCTGAATATCACCATCGGAGCCCGGCCAACGAACCAACAGTCCTTAGACCGCAGCCGGAGAAAGTCACTCTCGACGTGAGGCCGTATAAGGACGTGTCGATCATCGATCGCCTTCACTTCAATCAACCCCCTGAAACCCCGCGAATCAAAGGCCTTTTTAATAGCCTCAACTGGGAATCTCCGCCGAGCAAACTTGCCAATAAGGTCTAGTCCACACGGCGCCGTGAGGGCCTCCATATCCGACTGAAAAAAAACAACCACCTTCCGTCCATCAGAAACAATGGCTGGTCGAAAATCCACCCTCGGCAAACCACCCGTCGACGTCATCGCAGATCCGCCCACTACCGTAGCGAAGGTCCGCGCCGTGCCGCCCACCTTCAACGTGGCCGCCGCCATTGTCGTAGGTTCCATCCTCAGTGCCACCTTGTCACGAACCGCCGGAACAGTCCCATGGGAGGCGGAGCCTCCCACCGTGGCATCGACGGGTCCTCCCACCGTAGCAGGAACACCGCCCCACCCACGCGCAAGATGGCCGAAAGTCTCCGTCGCTGAACCGACCGGTGGGGCGGAGCCCCCCACCAAAGCCATCGAACCAGCAGCTCCAAAGGATCCGTAAATCCCAGAGCCTCCCACCGCCGACCCATTGCCAGGGGGGGAGGAGACCCCCGCCGGAGCAGCGACGACAAGGAGATCGACGCCGCCCCCCCCCACGCTGTCGGGTCGTCTCCCAGAACGACGACCTCGTGCTGGACAGGAATGCCGGAAGCCCCTGCCGTCGAGCCAGGGGGGCGGAGCCCCCTGCCGCCGAGCCAGGGGGGACGGAGCCCCCCGCTGGGGCAGCGACGACAAGGAGATCGATGCTACCCCCCCGCGCTGTCGGGTCGTCTCCCAAAACGACGGCCTCGCGAGGAAGGCCAGAAGCCCCCGCCGCCAAGCCATGGTGGGCGGAGCCCCCCGCCGCCGAGCCAGGGGGGCCGAAGCCCCCCGCCGGAGCAGCGACGACAAGGAAATCGACGCCACCCCCCCCCCCCGGCGCTGTCGGGTCGTCTCCCAAAACGACGGCCTCGCAAGGAAGGCCGGAAGCCCCCGCCGCCGAGCCATGGAGGGCGGAGCCCCCCGCCGCCGAGCCAGGGGGGCCGGAGCCCCCCGCCGAATCAGACATCCACGCAATTGCCTATGCAGAAAGCTCCGCAAATCTCGCGTGCAGCTCTGCCGCTCCCATATATATATATATATATATATATATATATATATATATATATATAACGATCTAAATATATCTATATCTATCTATCTAT